>CAWUFW010021235.1:0-126954 GCA_963921515.1 Calotriton arnoldi
ATTAGCATTTAAAAAAACATAGAAATTCACTGAAAAAACCATATGTTTCCGGGATGTTATAGTTAGTCGGACATTTCACTTGTACAAAACCAGAGAAATTCGGCCATTATAGTTAGTTGAGCTAACTATAACTCGCGCCCCCGCAATGCACTGCTGATGATGTCACATATTACATCATTCATGACATGGTCGGTGACATCACTGATGACATCACTGATGGCATCTCAAATGGCATCACTGATGACATCATCCAGTGACTGTGTGTTTCTGTAAAGCTTAAATATGTTTTATATATATATATATGCCAAGGTGTATTGAAGTATGAGCGGGTGTATGAGTGTCTGAATAGATGATTTAGTAGATGCGTGACTGACTGTGTAAGTGAGTGATTAGACGTGTATTACTGAATGCATGGGTTAGTGACTAAACTGTGTGAATGTCTGTATCAGTCTGTCAGTTGGTGTGTAAGCGGCTGCATGGGTTGGTGAGTAGCTACATGAGTGTCTACTTGGGTTATTGATTGGTTGTCTGAGTATCTTTATGGGTGCCTGAGTGTCTGTGTGGGTGGGTGGGGGGGTGTGACTGTGCATAGATGTGTGAGTGGGTAATTCACTGGGTGTATGGGTTCAGGAGTGTATCTGTGAAGGGCTGTATGGGTGGGTGAGTGTGTGTATGGGTGTGTTGGTGAGTGAATGGATGTCTTAGTGGTACATGTGTGAGTAACTACATATGTGAAAGGCAGTATATGTGATTGTTGGACTACAATAATGACTATATGTGAGAGTGAGTGATTGTGAGAGTGGCTTGAAGGATGAGTGTGTGCTTGTGTCAGTGATTTAATAAGAGAGTAAGTATGTGTTAGTATCTGTATGAATAAGTGAGGTGGCGTGTGTATAACTGTATAGGTGAGTAAATGGGAGTGTGATTGATTCTTTGCATGACTGACTAGGTGTGTGAGTAACTCTATGGTTAGTGGTGTTGTGTGAATATCTGTATAGGTGTATGAGTGCATATTTCAGTGGCTATATTGATGAGTGACTGCGTGTATGAGTGACTATGGTTGAGTGGATGTGTGTGTAGACCTATGAATCAGTGAGTGGGTATGTACTAACTGGTATTGGTGTGTCTATGGTTTTGAGAATGGTAGTCTGTATTTTAGAGGGGGTGTATCAAAGGTTATATTAGGGTGTGAGGAGGTGCATCAGATGATCACGTGGATGATGTCATCAGTGATGTCAATCAGTGATGTCAGTTGAGATGTCATCAGTGATGTCATCAGTGATGTCACTGACCATGTCATGAGTGATATAATATGTGACGTCATAAGCAGTGCATTGCGGGGGCGCGAGTTATAGTTAGCTCAACTAACCATAACGCCCGAATTTCTCTGGTTTTGTACGAGTGAAATGTCCAACTAACTATAACATCCCTGAAACCTGTGTTTTTTTCAGTGAATTTCTGAGGTTTTTTAAATGCTAATTTCTACTATAACGTCCTTGAAACCTCTGTTTTTTTCAGTGAATTTCAAAGGCTTTTTAACTGCAAATTCCGAACTATAACGTCCATGAAACCTCTGTTTTTTTCAGGGAATTTGTAAGGTTTTTTAAATGCTAATTTCTAAATATGCCTACATAGGTAGGACATGTGCAGAAAGATGAAGAAAGGCGCAGAAAGAAGCAAGAGAAGTGCAGAAAGAAGCAACAGAAGTCCAGAAAGAGGAAGAAAGGTATAGAAAGAGCCAAGAGGTGCAGAAAGAACCAACAGAGGTGCAGAAAGAGGCCTACTTTGACTGTACCTTACAACAGACTCATACAAAGTACCCTAAACACTAATCCTTCTCCGAAGATGTCTTAAACCTCACTTTTGTCTTGAAGGTTCACTATTAATCGACTGCTCAGAATGTTAGGCCTACCAAATATAAAACAGCAATCAAATCAAATTTGCTTTATTCGATTTTCATTTTAGGATAAGAAGAATCATAAAAGCACAATACACGAAACAAATGTATACGTTTATACATTTTAAACATTCAATTTAAAATCATTATTAAAAGAGTACAAACCACTGCGTAATAATAGTACTTCTTTGTTCAATTTTCCAAATAAAAAGCAACTTTCCATAGCAGGCTAAGTTCATTAAAACAGTTTATACAGATAAGACCAATGCATTAAAAATTTTTACAATTGTTTCCTACACTTGATTACCGCTTTTAAAAATATTGCAATATTTCTAGTGTAACATTCACTATCCAATAGTTGCAATGCAAAATAGGCGGGGCGACATTGCCTCAAACCCCAAGTTTTTAAAATAGGGAGGATCCACCTTTTTCTGTATTCCTTATAATATTTACAAAATAAAACAATATGAATTGTCGTTTGGGACGCATCACCATCACAGGGGCAAGCTTCTAAATTTTTTGACCAGTCGTTTATTATAGGGAACGATACTAAACGATGAAAGGAATCTAATCTAAAACGTGCAAGCACAAATCTATCATAACCAGTTCCATAGTAGGTCAAGTAAGGTTGCATTTCAGTGGAAACAAGAATCATCTGGTTTTGGAGAATTGTCGGTTTATAGACTTCACTTTCATATCTAAGTTCTTCCAAGTGTGACATACATTGTTTTTTAAAATCTTTCCTAGAGATATTAGTCATCTTTAATGGGTCTTCAAAAAGTTCTAACTGACCTAAGTCCCCCATAAAATCTTTAATGTACTTCAACCATCTAATAGTTAAGGCTTGGTCCAATTTAAGAGAATCTTTTATGACCCTTTGGTTAAAAGTGTTTTTTGTTGAGGTCCAAATTCGGTGCCATAATAAAACTGTCTGGACCCTTATTTTATCCATAATATATTCTAGCCCCAGCTCCTTGTGGCATGCAAAGGTTGATGTCGAACGAGGGACAGCCAATATATAGCGAATAAAAGCATTTTCCACTTTCTGTATGTCTACTACGTTACAGTATCCCCAGATCCCCGCCCCGTAGAGTACTGCACTAACGCACTTGGCTTGATAGATTTTAACCAATTCCAAAGGTGGCCATTTGCCTAATTTCTGAGCAACTGTTGTTTTCATAAATGTCAATTTTTTTGCCCTTATGGCCTACAGCCATGTGCCCTTATTATCCACAAGAATACTTAAATATGGATATGTTTTTGTGGTTTCTAGCTTATTGTTTCCAATAAAAATAGATCTTTCTTTCTTGCTAGTTTTCCCACAGCTCATTATAAAGGTTTTAGTAGCGTTAATCTTTAGGTCAAGGCTTTCCATGTAGACATTATATTTAATTAGAGCCCGCTGTAGCTCAAGTGGTGTTCGAGCCATTATCACCGAGTCATCGGCATAGAGTAAGATGGGAATGGGTCGACCTTTCACCTGTGCTAGATCCTGGCACCCCTCAAGCATCACCTGCTCAAGGCCGTTGGTATACATGGTAAACAAGAAGGGTGCCAGGACACAACCCTGTCTTACCCCCCTCTCTACTGCAAATGTAGCTGTGTATTCCCCATTTAGTCCATACCGTACTCTAGCGCTGGCATCAGAATATAATTCTCTCACAACTTGAATTAAGGCTGGTTCAACTCCCATCGCTTCGAGAATCTTCCACAATTTATTATGGCATACGGAATCGAACGCAGTGGAAAGATCTACGAAGGCTAGGTACAATTTTCCTTTTTTTGCTGTGACATATTTTTCGGTCAGGATTGTTAAATTAAGGCCCTGTTCTAATGTTCCTAATCCTTCCCTGAATCCGAATTGTAGGTCCGTTAATACGTTATTTTCTTCAGCCCATTCTTGAAGACGGTTTAAAATAATACGGCCTAGGACCTTTCCCACCAAATCTAATAAGGAAATTGGGCGATAACATGTGGGGTTTTGTCTGTCACCTTTCTTAAAAATTGGGACCATTAATGACTCAGACCAAGTTCCTATGAGTCCTACCTTGCATGCTGCTGCAAGGACTTGTTTTATTAAGGGGCCCCATAGCTCCATGTTTTGTTTGAATATGTCTACGGGTACCCCATCTGGTCTCGGAGCCTTTCCGCCCTTACTAGCTTTCACAGCAAGTTCAACTTCTTCTAAGGTGAAGTCTATATTAATTGGAAAGGGCTCGTTTGTACGGCTAGGGAGATAGGGACAAACAGTTTGGATGCTAAACTCCTGTTTCTTGGCATACATTTTAGTAAAATGATCCACCCATTGCCCTTCATCAATTGCGATTTCTATTCTTGGCATTGTCTCGAATCTCAGGAAGGGAGAGTTGACCACACGCCAAAATGCAATAGTACTGCCCTCAGTGCTTGCCTTGTGCAAGTCAGCTCAAGCGTTCGTTTTTATTTCCCTCTTTCTAGTTTTTAAAGCTAGGTCATATGCACGCCTGGATTGGGCTATTTCTTCTCTGTCCCGTTTCTTTTTATGTAGGGCGTTCTTCAAGGTGGTATATGCTCTCGTGCAATTATTATCAAACCACCCAACCTTCTTCTCCTTCCTATTTCTCATTTCCCTTTTCAACGTATTCCTAATAGTATCTGTTATACAAATATAAGTTCCCAATATATCTTCATGTGATGAAGTCTCATCGAGACATTTCATAATATTTTCCATGCAGTTATCCACCACTTCTTTCATGACTACAGATGGTTCTACCTGGGCCCATTTTAAGGAATATCCATTTATTTTATTTATTGCTAGACCCTGTAATTGTTGGATCCTTTCGGAATGTACTTTCCGTGTTTTTGATGCCACTGATAAACTCATGCTTTGGGGGAAATGGTCACTTAAGACATTTTTATGGGTTTTAAAACTTAGAACCCTGGAGGCAGATCTATTTGTTATTATTATAAAATCTATAATTGTATTCGCCCCCCTTCCATGGAAAGTCTGTGTAAACTGGATAGGAGGCGAGGTCAACATATTTACAAAGCTCATATCTAAGAAGAATAAGATCTCATTTAAGGCATCACCCTGTAAGTTGTGGGAAAAGTGAGGGAGGTTACATTCTCTATCATCTACTATGCCACGTAGTGCTTCATCATTATGCGGACACAAAGCGGTATTAAAATCACCTCCCCAAACTAATAATCAATTTTCCCTATTATCATTCAGAGTATTCTGCATTGCATTTCTAAGCTGTTTTAACATTTGAATTACATATTCCCTTTGTACATTATTATAAAAGTTTACCAGAATAACTGTGTCTCGCTTATCTATTTTCATGACCAATACTTGATAATTTGGTTCTGAGAGAATCAACCATACTTTAGTTATCTTTAATAAATTTGACACATACGTACACAGGCCACCCTTTGGCCTCCCACTTGCCGATGGTCGAGCAATAGTGTTAAAAGTCTTGTAGCCTTCAATATGATTTTCTTCCAAAGACCATGTTTCCTGCAGGCAAAGTATGTCAACAGCAATCCTAAGCATATCACTGTTGTAAGTCTGACCAAGTTTGTGAAGGTATGCATGCGTGTCTATGCTTTTACCTAGTGATGACATGTTAAATTAAAATAAACATGCAAACACTTAAATACCTGTGTTTCAAACAGCATACTCTGTAAATTTGTATAAAAGAAGGTGTATGCATTTCTTTCTGCTCACAATACAGGGCACATGGGTATTCAATAGTATATTTGAGGGGCTCTATAACACATGTATACATAAGACAGGTCTGTCTGTGCAAGCGAATGACAGAGCAGAACTGAGAAGATTTGACCACCTATTGGAAAAGTTACCCGCTTTTTAAGCTCCCATCTTCAGATGCATAACACATGTAAGAATACATATACAAGTAGACATATACCTCAGTCACGAGAGCACGCAGACCTTTAAACTTGACAGCTTGCACTTCCCATTTGAGTACAGAAGGAGGCAAGAGAAGTACAGAAACAGGCAAAAGAGGTGCAGAAAGAAGCAAGAGCAGTGCAGAAAGAACCAACAGAGGTGCAGAAGGAGGCAAGAGGGGTGCAGAAAGAGGCAAGAGGGGTGCCGAAATTTGCAAGAGAGGTACAGAACGAAGCAACAGAGGTGCGGAAGGAGACAAGAGAACTGCAGAAAGAGGGAAGAGAGTTGCAGAAACAGGCAAAAGGGATACAGAAACAGGGAACAGGTGGGCAGACTGGGGCAAGAGAGGTACAGAAAGAGGGAAGACGGGTGCAGAAAGCGGCAAGAGGGATCCAGAAATCTGGAACAGAGGTGCAGAAAGAAGCAAGAGCAGTGCAGAAAGAACCAACAGAGGTGCACAAAGAGGCAAGAGGGGTACAGAAAGAGGCAGGAGGGGTGCAAAACCAAGGAAGAGAAGTTTAGAAAGAATCAAGAGAGGTACTGAAAGAGGCACAAAGGGTGCAGAAAGAGGCAAGAGAACTGCAGAAAGAAACAACTGAGGAACAGAACGAGGCAAGAGTGGTGCAGAAAGAGGGAAGAGAGGTGTAGAAAGAGGCAAGAGAGTTGCACAAAGAGGAAAGAGGGGTGCAGAAAAAGGCAAGAGGGGTGCAGAAAGAAGCAAGTGAGGTGCAGAAAGAGATAGGAGAGGTACAGAAAGAGGCAAGAGAGGTGCAAAAACAGGCAAGAGAAGTGCAGAAAGAGGCAAGAGAATTGCTGAAAGAAGCAACAGAGGTGTGGAAAGAAGCAAGAGAAGTGCAGAAAGTGGCAAGTGAGGTGCAGAAAGAGGCAAGAGAGGTGCAGAAAGAGGGAAGACAAGTGCAGAAAGAGACAACAGGGGTGCAGAAAGAAGCAAGACAGGTGCAGAAAGAAGCATGAGAAGTGCAGAATGAAGCAATGGGGGTGCAGAAAGAGGCAAGAGAAGTGTAGAAAGAAGCAACAGAGGTGCAGAAGGAGGCAAGAGAACTGCAGAAAGAGGCAAGAGACTTGCAGAAACATGCAAAAGAGGTACAGAAAGAGGGAACAGGGGTGCAGATAGAGGCAAGAGAGGTGCAGAAAGAGGTAAGAGGGGTACAGAAAGAGCCAAGACAGGTGCGGAAATTTGCAAGAGGTGCAGAAAGAAGCAAGAGCAGTGCAAAAGAACCAACAGAGGTACAGAAAGAGGCAAGTCAGGTGCAGAAGGGGGCAAGAGAACTGCAGGAAGAGGCAAGAGAGTTGCAGAAATAGGCAAAAGGGGTGCAGAAAGAGGGAACAGGTAGGCAGACTGAGGCAAGAGAGGTATAGAAAGAGGGAAGAGGGGTACAGAAAGAGTCAAGAGGGATGCAGAAATTTGGGACAGAGGTGCAAAAAGAAGCAAGAACAGTGCAGAAAGAACCAACAGAGGTGCAGAAAGAGGCAAGAGGGGACAGAAAGAGGCAAGTGAAATGCAGAACAAAGTAAACGAGGTACAGAAAGAGGCAAGAAAACTGCATTAAAAGGCAAGAGAGTTGCAGAATGAGGCAGGAGAGGTGCACAAAGAGGCAAGAGGGGTACAGAAAGAGGAACGAGGGGTGCAGAAAGAAGCAACAGAGGTGCAGAAAGAGTCAAGACAAGTGCAGAAGCAGGCAAGAAAGGTGCAGAAAGAGGGAACAGGGGTGCAGGGGTACAGAAAGAGGCAAGAGGGATATAGAAATTTGCAAGAGAAGTGCAGAAAGAAGCAAGAGCAGAGCAGAAAGAAGCAAGAGAAGTACAGAAAGAAGCAAGAGAGGTGGACAAAAAGGGAAGAGGGGTATAGAAATAGGCAAGAGGGATGCAGAAATTTACAAAAGAGGTGAAGTGCAGAAAGAACCAACAGAGGTGCAAAAAGAGGCTTATGACATATTGATGCACGCAGTACCATTTGCTTCTCTAGAATCTTAGGGTTCACCACTGGTGTGCTTGCTGCAGGGAGTGGAGAGGTACGCTGTGTGGGCACATATGCGCTGTGAAATGCCGGTCTGTCTTAAGGTCCCTCTGACCCATGACATGAGCCTTGTAAACCATTGCAGAAGCCTGTCCTGTGGTACTGTCACTTGCTAAGCATCTACATGCATTGTACCAAAGAGCTCAGGGACAAGAAGGCATGACTTCACAAATGTTTAGAGTTAGGTACAAAACAAGGGGGAGAATTAGAAAAAATTATATCTATAATGAGAATAAAACAGGAACATATAGAAAAGGCAAGGGGGCGTGAGGAGGCTGACAGTTGGAGTGTTCGAAAAAGGCAACTAAAGTAGAAAACAGAGAAGATGCACACATAGAAAATGGGAAAAGATGGGCAGAGGGGCAGGAGGGGAAAAGAGACAGAGTGGTCAACTGTCACAAAAGGCAGGCAGAAAATATTAAGATAGATAGAAAATGAGACAAGACAGACAGAAACAAAAGTAACAAGGGAAACATGCAGATAAAAAAAATTTAAATCACAACAAAGAGACAGATACAGTGAGCTATGGCTAAAGCGGAGGCAGGCAGATAGAAAAAAAGGCAAAAGGATGAACGAATATTCAGACGGACAGGTGCCACACAGCAAAGAGACACAGGAAGGCAGATAAAAGGCGGAGAAAAGCTAGCTATGGAAAAAGTAAAAGCAAACAGAGAATGACAACAAGGCATCAGTGGTCATTGGTCTTCCGTGCCTCCTGGTCACTCCCGAGTGGCATAGACTCTGTCCCCTCTGCTTGCATACTCCTCTTCAAGAATCCACCCTTGGATTCCACCGGACTCTTTCACCTTCTTCACCAGTGGTATCTTCACTGAAGTTCTCCATTGTGGTCGACGGCAGTTTCCAACGTCAGTTCGCACCTATGCACCCGGCTTCCCTGGTGTAGGTATCATGGTTCCTGGGTTATACACAGTGGGGTGACTCTACAACCTTCCATCTTCCATAGGGTTTCTTCAGGGTCCTCTGGGAAGGGTCCTCCTTCTGCAAAACTGCAACGCGACTTCCCCATTAATTGCATTGAGTACGTGGCTGTGTTTTTACTCTCCACACGGCCTCCGTGGTGTTTCGGGGTACTTACCTTGGGTCCACAGCTCTTCTAAGTCTTCTGGGTTCAGACTCAACTTAGTCGCAGTTCGCATTCCACTTTATTAGTATATGGTTTGGTTTCCCCCTGGAGATTACTGTGTAATTGTGCTACTTACCTGTTCTCCTTTTGAAATAGTGTGTATTATGTTTATATCTCCAGGTATACCAATGTGTTAGTGTGTTTAATAAATATTACTATTGTTATAACTACACTGTGTGGTTCTTTTCATTTAACCTACACTATATGATTAGTACTGGTAAAACAAGCTGCTTAACACTCCTAGACTAACCCTTAAGGCTGCTCTCCACAGCTAATATTAGAGAGCTTACTAGGGTTGTCCAAGACTACTAACATCACCATAAGGGTTGTCTGGATTTGTGCAGGGTGCTTCACTTAATAAGTGTGCACCATATACTAAGCCAGTGTCCTACATCACACCTTAGGATCTCATAATACAGAGTAAGTTCGACTTTTTATACTTTGCAATGGAGTTCTCTTTTCTCCATACAACAACAGTTCAACACTTAGAACATTATTAGGCCTAAAATCTCTTAACATGTGTTCCTATGGAAGAAAAATGGTTATCGGTTTCACAGGTAAGTGGGAGTTTTTGGGGTTAGGACCAAGGTTGCCCAAGGTCCAGGTAGGCACTCAAATTGCAACACCAGTGGCACTAAGCCAGCTGGGTGTAGAGTGTAGGATGCCACGTTAGCCAATGGGGCGGGGGGCCATCTGGGTTGGGGGCTGCTCACCGGCAGGCCACTCTGTCTTGGGAGCCAAGCTCCTAGGGTTAAGGTCAGGGCAATAGGGTCCCAGGTCAGCACCAAGTCCACACCACCAGCAATGCAGGGGCAGCCGGGTGCAGGGTGCATAGGAGGGGTTGGGAGCCCAATGCAATCCTATAGAGGTTGCAGTTTTGGGATTTGGGCTGCAGGCTCAGTCCAGGAAGCCTTCTGGGAAGAACCAACAGCAGGGCAGGAAAGTTGGAGTGCTCGGGGATATAGGTGCACCTCAGGTCCTCTTCTCCAGGACACAGGGCGTCGGATGCAGGGGTGCCTTTTGAGGTCAGATTTCACCTTATCGGGCCACTGGCAGTTGAGGGTGTCTCCATGCAAAAACTGCAGGTCACGTCGGGGAATCCTGCAGGTGTCGACCGACTGTCGGTGGACTCGGACTCTGGAGCACTGTGGGGACCTCGCTGGGACCAGTGGGCCCTTGAACTTGGGCCATAGGCGACGGGTGCAGTGGTGGTTCCAGGCGTCAAGTTTCTTCGTCCTCAGCAGGCTCAGTCGGTCTTTGAAGTTTCATTGGAACAGAGCTGCTGTTCGCAGGAGATCCAGTCTTTGTTTAAGGTAGTCAGTCTTCCCAGGGGTTTTGGAGGTCACTGATTGCAGGACAAGTTTACTTTTGGTGCAGGATCTCTGGAAACTGCAGACGGGTCTGTAGTCTCCTCTGCTGTGCGACGTCTTCCGTCCTTCTACGTAGGTTGCAGGAATCTGCCGTCGGCTGCCCTGGCTTAAATACCTTATTTAGGGAGCATTTTAAGGGGCTCGAGGTAGTAAACAATGGGCTAATGACCTTTAATTATTTGAAAAGTTTTAAAAAGTGCGAACATGACCCATACGGGTATCAGAGCGCTGTACAAAGGAGCATAAGTGTAATGAGGAAAAAGCATGAGTACAACAACAAAATGGAACAAATGAGGTGCCTTAACAATAACAAGCTCATAGGGGGGCACGGGGAAAACAAAATAATAAAGGTGACCCATGGTAGTCAGCCAATCTAGTGGGACCTGTAAAGTTTCAGAAGAGCAAAAAATTAAAAGGACACGTGAGAATATAATACACTTTGAACAAAAGGTATACAAGAGTATCCAACAGGAGAAGGAAGTAGATTAAGATGGCATCAGGGCTACTGCTGTTGATGGTCATTCAGGAGTAGCCATCTGACATGTTTTTTGAATGAGCCACTAGATGGGTTGGATCTGATATCGGGAGGAAGAGCGTTCCATATTCTTGGAGCAAGACCAGAGAAAGAACTATTAGAAGTTCTTTTCTTATTGAATTTGGGAGGTGTTAGAGCTTCTTAAGTTCCGACTCAAACCAGATAGCTCAAGTTTTTTGCCAGGTAAACGGGGGTGTTGTAATGAATAGCTTTGTGCGTCAGGCAGGCTATCTTGAACCAGATCCTATCTTCAATGGAAAGCCCGTTTAGTTGAATTAGGTCTGGTGTGATGTGGTCATGTTTTCTGGAGCCTGTGAGGAGTCTGGCCGAAGAATTCAGAGTGGCTCGAAGTGGAGCCAAACTAGCTTTAGGTAGCCCAGCAAGGGTCACCAACCCATATTCCAAGCGTGAGATAACTAGGGATTGGACTGCTGACTGGATGACCTCGAGCGATAGGAATGGCTTGATTTTCCTTAGAGTGTTGAGCTGAAGATTGGCTCTCCTAATAGTTGCACTGATGTGATCTTGCATATTTAGGTATTTGTCCAGGGTTATACCTAAAGATCTAGCAGAGTCAACACCATGAGGGGTGCAGTTAAGAGCAGTAAGTTGTTTGAGCCAGTCATGGGTAGGTGCAGAGTGGTTATGGGGAAATCAGAAGCAATTCTGTTTTGAGAGTATTTAACAAAAGATGATTATGAGTTAGCCATTGTTGTGTTTTTAGGAGCGCATCATTTAGAGTTTTTGTGTCATCTAGAGAGGAGATCTTCAAATACAGTTGAGTGTCATCAGCATACATATGGTAATGAATGTTAGAACGGTTCAAAATAATCGGAGAGAGGTTCCATGAAAAGGTTGAAAAGTGTGGGCGAAAGTCCGGAGCCTTGAGGTACTCCAATAGTGACCGGGGTACTGGTTGCAAGGGATTGGTCAACTTTGATTCTTTGGGTGCGGTTATGTAAGAAAGAGGCAAACCAATTTAAGACAGGGTCTGATAACTCCATCCTATATTGAAGAAGAGCAATAAGGTTTTCATGTTTGATGGTGTCAAATGCTGAGAACAAGTCAAGAATCCTCCCATGTAAGGGAGATTCTTGAATGATACAGGACCAAAGTGGGAGAAAGGCCGAATTGAGATCTTTAAAAAACTTGGCTGGTAGTGGATCGCCTAAGTGATTGGAAGGTTTTAAGGATGCCATAGATTGGAGCAGCTCTGCGTCATCTGGAAGAAGAAAATAATTCCAAGAGGCGTTTTTGGGAGCGCAAATTGTGGGGTAGGACGGTGCACTCGCTACCGTAGGTTCCGCAGGTTACTCGGATGGTGCGAGGAAGTTCAAAGGCCGCAAATTTGGAGTGGCAGGTTGCAGCTCAAGTTCAATTTGTCTTGCCTTTTCGGAGAAGTGTGCTGAGAAGTCCTCCCCACTAGGACAGGAGGTCATGGGTGCCATATGGTTGGTAGAATGGTTAGCTTTTTGCTTGATGATTTCAAACAGTTTCTTGGGTCTGTTTTAGCGCTGTCAAGCTGAGCGATGAAATGATTGGTTTTAGCACTGCGAATATGTTTGTTATATGTGCTTCTCATCTTCCTTAACTGTTTGAGGCTTGTAATGGAGGGAGAGTTTCTCCATAGTCTCTCTGAAAGCCTAAGTTTGCGACGTTCATCATTTAGGGAGCCATTAAACCAGGGTTTGGATGTTTGATCGGAACCCTTTTGAGTTGCTTCGGAGCAATAGTGTTGAAAATACTAGTCAGAGTTAATGAACTGATAAGTAAGGTCGTCCAGGTTGGTCATGTTAGGGGGTGGCTGAAGACTATTCTTGCTAATGGATGTTAGATCATTAAGGTTGATGTCTCTCAGATTGCGAGTCAGTTATTTGGTTTTAAGCGGTTGGCCATGTCTGAGCAGGACCTTTTCCAGGATGTGGAAGGATATTTGGTGATGATCCGACCAGTCACAGGGTAAAATGTCATCAAGTTGTATGATGTTGTCTTTAGCTGTGATAAGGTAAAGGGTAGCGCCTTTGTTGTGGGTGGGTCCCTTGCAGACATGGGTGAATTCAAGGTCATAGAGGAAAGCCTTAAAAGGAGCAAACTAAAGGATCATTTGTGTCGTTCCAATGAAGGTTAAAGTCTCTGAGGAAGATATGGCTGGGGTGTTGGTCTGAGCATGAGGTAATGAACTCCATAATCTGCTATATGAAGAGCAGATTATCACATGGTGGATGATATATTGTGTGGAGCACACAGACAATCTTGCCATTGTTCCAGATTTCGGTGACTAGTTGCTCACAGGAGGACATCAAAGCATTTTGAGTCTGTTTCAACATGAGGCTGGAGCGATGGATGCAAGCAATGTTGGTATTACTGGAGCCAAGGGTTATATTATCCGGGTTATCAGGGTTAGGTATGTGGGTATTACACTCACCATCCGTGTAGGGGGAAATAACAGACCGGTTCATAGGGAATGAGGGGGAAGCAGAGCGGGTGGAAAAGGACGCGGAGGGAACAGAAGACTTCGCAATTGTGGGGAGACTAAATATTCTGTCAAAGTGCTTAAGATTCAGGTCGGAGGCTTGAATAACAATGTTACCATTATTGTAGAGGGAAATGGCCAGATCAGCATTGAAGACTGGAGAGGGTAATATGATTATTCGGAAATCGTGGGGGTTTTTGCTCAGATGCTTGGAACGAAGCAAAGTAGTTAGGGCTCTTATCCACTGGGCTCTTCTGGTAGTGTAAAAAATGAGGTCTGTAACCACAATACTCTTTGACGTGCAAAAATAGGTATCAGAGATGAGCGTTTCCGGACATCGTTTGAGCAGATTGTGTTTGAAGTTTGCCGCTTTCTTCGAGAGGTTGGGGGGTAGAAAATCTTAAAAGCATTCAGTCCTACCTGTGCAAGGAAGTCAGAGGAGCGTGTAGTAGGTTGAGCCATGGCGAGGATAGCGAGCAGACTAAAGGTGGTGAGAAAAGATCACAGCTCGATATTGTTAAGACCAACAGAAGAGAGGTGTGGCAGTCCAATTTTAGGGGAGCAATAATCTGATCTTGAATTCCAAGTGCGCCAGACCAGTGCGCCAGGTAGCACTTGTTAGTAGTTGAGATGATATTCAAGGGTAGTGGGAAATGACATCTTCATATGAGATCAACACTACTCATTATTGAAGATGACACCAGAAGGTAGTGAGATGCATCAACTTTAGCTACAAAACAGACAAAGTTACTATAACGTTCCAAGATGGCCATAGCCCAGACAGATGTGTCGATGAAAGCTGGAGCGATGAGAACACGCAGGAGTGAACTTCAGTGACATACATAGAACCCTATTTAAAAACAGTGCATTGAGACTTGTTGCAGCAAGGCTATTCCAAGATGGCCGCTCCAAAGGTAAAGCAGGAAGGAAGTCCTACCTTTCTTTCTCTGCCCCAACTACTTGGGCTCGAGTCCAAAGTCTTTTGACTATTTTTGAGACCGGCTGGTCTAACCACCAATATCACTAAGGAGACAGTTACTTGTAAGGAGCAATCACCCATGAGATCCAAGAGTTTAATGCCATACAGCATAGTCCAAAACACAGAACAAACCGGAACCCAGGAGTCTGGGTACAAGTCACCCAGACACGCACACAAATGAGCTCCTTTGAGAGCGGGCAGAAGCCAGGGTAGCAGTGCATCGGCAAAGAACTAGGCGACTCCCTAAGAGTCACGACAGTGGTTCGGGAAGAAGGCACATCAAACCATACACCATGAAAGAAGTTCGCCCTTGTAGTCCGCTCCTCTCTGCTGCAAGCACAAGGAGGGGGCGGGCAGAATCAAGACAGCTGCAAAACACTGGCTCATCCTCCGATCCATGGCGCAAACCCGATCATCAAGGCACCGCTGCGCCTCTCCAACGAGGGCAGCAGCCTCTGACCCCAAGGCGCGAGCCCAGAACACCAGGGATCCGCCACGTTTCTCCCGTGTAATCCGCTCCTCTCTGCTGCGAGCACAAGGAGGAGGGGGCGGACAGAATCAAGGCAAACCGCAAAACCCCGGCTCAGCCTCCGATCAAAGGCGCGAGCCCAGAACACAAGGGCTCCACCACGCTTCTCCTGCAAGGGTAGCAGCCTCCTTTTCCAGGGCCCGAGCCCAGCACACCAGGGCTCCGCCGCACTTCACCCACGAAGGCAGCAGCAAATGACCTCCAGGAGCGAGCCCAGAACACTAGGGCTCCGCCACGCTGCTCCAGCGAAGACAGCGGCCTCCGTGCCCAAGGGACGAGCCCAGAACACCAGGGCTCCGCCGCTGTGCTTCAACGGGGACAGCAGCCTCCGTGCTCAAGGCGCAAACCCAGATCACGGAACCAGGGTGACCTCCACAGGGCCCAGCAAACAAGGATCAGGACCTCCACTGCGGCCCGAGACCTCTGCTGCGGCCTTCCGAACGCTGAAGCAGGAAAGCGGCCAGCCGCCAGTGGGTACATATATTCCATATGAGAACAGTCAGAACCCTCTACTCAAGTGATGAGGCAAGTGATCCTTATAGCGTGTGCACAGGAATTAACATTATTTACTTCGGACTCTTGGGTCCCACCTTTGAGGGTTTTAGGGGTTTTTCCCTCACCTGTTGCACCGCAATATTTACATTTGTTTAGTTAGATTAGGTTATTTGGCAGGCGCCATCACTCCTGTGTGAATTAACACCCCCATATTACCATTACCCTTTTGTGTCAGCAAAGGCAGCCGCAACGTTTGATCGACCTATTAATTTTCTATACGAGACATACACTTTTAGTGATGGATAGGGACAGAATAGCGGAGGAACTCTGAGAACCTAGCTAAAGGCAGTACCATTACTTCTGGCATCAGCAGTGGGAACCAACAATGCAGAGAGGGCCTTGGAGAGAAATTCCTAAGGTTAGAGAGACTTAAGAAAAACGAGAATTCCAAGTGGTGGGATGGGGCTACACTAAAGCAATACCTCAGGCTGAATAGGGTCCCCAGGGGTCTCAGATCACAGATTTTCCCCACTTACGATGATCTGGATGAAGACCTCCTGAAACTGTGGGAGGACGCACTCACGACCAATTCCAACACACTTATGGGTATCCTCATTGACAATGCCGAACGCAAAGGATAAGTTACTTACCTGTAATCCTAGTTCTTTTCCAGGGGTATCCACATCAAAGTCATAAGCACTGAATATTCCCGCCATGCGCGGGGACCCCGGAAATGATAAAAATTATATATGAAAAACATATATACAGCTATATATATATATATATATATATATATATATAATATATATACACATATACAAGCACACACATACACACACACACACACACACACACACACACACATATATATATATATATACAAATATCATTTTTTCTCATACCAATGCAGCCCCCCATATAGGAGGCTAAACAATGCAATAATATAATAAATACTTGTGCAAACACAAAGAATATATGAACCACAGTAGGGCAAGTATTACTTGGACTCTTTTTAATGAGTACAACTCATGAAAACTGCAAATAGAGCAGGCATTGTTAGCCTACAGGCTGCATTGTAAGCCAATAGCATATAAACAGAAAGCAAATGCACAAAAACTGGCACCGTGCCTTTAACCCTTTCAGTGCTCATGACGGAGCGGTTCCGTCATGAGCCACGGTCGGCATGTGCTCATGACGGAACTGCTCCGTCATGGCACCCACCCATGGGGGAAGCGCTGGTGCTCCCCCATGGGCTATGGATCTTGCCCCCACAGAGGGGGATGGCAACGGAAACTCTTCCGCTGCCACCCCCGACCCCCCCCACGCAATCCCATGACGTCAGTGCGCACAGCGCGCGCCATCATCAGGAAGCGCTGGACGCGCTGAAAACCATTTGTTTCCAGCGCGTCCAGGAGGAGGGTAAGTGTTTGCTGGTCCGGTGGGCCGGGGGGGCCACATTGCGGCACTTTGAGGCATCGGGGGAGAGGAAACAGTATTTCCTCTCCCCTGGTGTCTCAATACAGAGCATTCCTGCTGCACGATCGCGCACAGAGTCGCGATCGTGCAGCAGGAATGCCCCACTAGGCACCAGGGATTCTTAATTTAGTTAAAGGAAGCGACCCCTTGGGCAAGGGTCACTTCCTTAGGGGGGCACATTTTTTTAAAGACTTTTTCTGCCCCTCCTGGGGACAGATTGCCTGGGTTTTTTGGCATTTCTGGCCCCAGGGGGGGCAGAAAAGCCCACTAGAGCCAGGGATCTTTTTTAAAAAAAATGGAAGTGACCCCCTGGGGAAGGGTTGCTTCCAGGGGCCTCATTTTTTAAAAAATGTGCATTCTGCCCCCCTTGGGGCAGATCGGCCCGTGTATTTGGCCTTTCTGCCCCCAGGGGGGGCAGAATACCCCACTAGACACCATGGAGTTATTTAAAATTTAAATGGAAGCGACCCCTTGGGCAAGGGTCGCTTCTAGGGGGCAGATTTTTTTTATATGTGTATTCTGCCCCCCCTGGGGGCAGATCGGCCTGTTATTTTGGCCTTTCTGGCCCCGGAGGGAGGGGGGGCAGAAAACCCACTAGGCACCAGGGATTTTGTTTTGTGTGTAATGGAAGCAACATGGTTGCTTCCAAGGGGGTAAAATTTGGTTAATGTTTTTTCTGCCCCTCCTGGGGACAGATCTGCCCCTTTTTTTGGGCCTTTTTGCCCTGTTTGGGAGGGGGGGGGAGGCATAAAACCCTACTAGGCACCAGTGACTTATTTCTTTTGCAAGGGGGGGCACATTTCTGTCTGCTGTTTTCTGCCCCACCCTCAGACAAGCTCTCCCGATCCCTTATGCAAGTTCACCCCCCATTTTTCACAGCCCTATTTGAAGGCCCATCTGGCAGATTGACCATTTGGGTAGTGACATAGCGTGTTATAATGTTAATTGTTTTATTTCTTGTGAATTGCAATTGTAATGCTTTATTTCTCCCTTTTTGTTCTAGGTGAAAGTGTGATGATGTGTTGCTGCCAGAGCTCCAGGAGCAGTCCATGATGTCATTAAGAGTGTTGGGAAGCATCCTGCTCTGAGTGTTCTCTCAGTGTCAGTTGCTGTTTATGTGCCTTGGCTGTGCCAGTTGGGACGGCTCTCTGTACTACTGCAACCTCTGCAATAAACCTTCAACTGGAAACCTCTTCTGTGTGTCCCCGTACTTCCCTTCAATGGCGACAGAGGATGGGATACCACTCGTCTCAGAGGTATAGAAGTATTGCCCATGCACTACGGCAACTGAGTATTTTGTTTGCTTCACACTCAACTAACATACAGAGAGCCGTATCCTTTCTTCTTCCGGCACCTGCTCTGCGCTGTAATTTACCCCCTGCTACCGTCACTCTTTCTGCCACTTGCTTCGCCTCATTGGGAACTTATTTTGACTTTGCTGGCTCAGTGACTGCTTTGGAATTTCATGAGGCCCGAGGTCCGCCGCCTCCCACGTACATCTGTCATACTATTTGTGTACTCGTTTCGCTGGTCCAGATTTGAGCATTTTGCGGATTTCGGCACTGGTTGGCGCGAGCAACCTTCTGCCTGCTTATTTACCTTTGAATAGACGGTCTTACCTCGCGCCCCTTCTCGAGGGATTCCTGCGTCACAGCACACACAGCTATTCTTCTTCTAGATCCGTCTCTTCAGTTCCTGTGACGTCCCACCCACACGGAGCTCAGACGCAACGCCTACATATGGTTGTGACGTATTGACAACACGCAGTCCAAACGCAGCGTCTATGCATGCTGGCACTGTTCCCTTGGCAACGAGCTTCGGAGGCATTTGCGCGCTGATGCGCACAGCATCTTCACGCGCACAGCGCATTCAAAAGAAGAAAGCTTTCTGCGCTGAAACGCACAGCTTTCTTTGCGTATTGATACATCTGCTCCGCTGACACACACAGCACTTGTGTGTCAGTCTACAATACCATAATTGTTTCTACACTGATACACACAGTTGTTTTACGTGTTCGAGATCTTTGGCACTATTTCGCTGACACACACAGCTTTCTTTCACGCATTGTATCTCTGGCAAAAGCAGAATTAAGAGCGACGCTGCAATCTAGTGACCACGTTGAGAATTAGCATTATATGTGGAATTTTTGCAGCGTGTTTCTTCTGTGATACACACACATTTTTATTATCTTCATTCACTCTTATTTTTGAGACATACTGTTTTGTTTATCCTCTGTGTTCAACTAAGTATTATTTCCTCATTCTCTGCTCTCCTGCAGAATTAGGGAATTTTCACATTTTTATTTTATTCTTCTTTTCTTTTTCATTTTTTTTTTCTTTCTTCTTCCTCTTTCTCTTTTCTTCTTATCTTCTCTCCAACCATTTTCATTCCACAGGTACTCTATCAATATGCAGAGAGTTACTGCACCAGCGCCTTTCTTACAAGAACCAGGAGATCCACCTCTAGAGTGGAAGTTATGGTTTAGATCTTTCAAGGCGTACTTAGGTGCTATTGATGGTCAAAGATTCAGACCTGAGAGGAAAAAGAATCTCATGTATTATCATCTAGGAGTCGAAGGACAAAATGTATTTGACCATCTACCTCCATATGATCCGCCTGAAGGTGTAGACCTCGACGAGTTTGAACAAGCTGTTGCACAATTGGATAAGTACTTTACTAAAACAAAGAACATTGTAGTGCATAGATGCAAGCTTTTTACAAGAATGCAGAAACCTGATGAAAGCATAGACACTTTTATTACAGCTTTAAAAGTTTTAGCTTCAAAATGTGAATTTGAGAATTTTACCTCTCAACTGGTGAGAGATCAACTTGTTGCACGTTGCTACTGTAAAAAGATACAAGAGAGACTACTTACCTGCAAAGATCCTACTCTAGATAAAGCAATTGATATTGCTAAAAGTATCGAAACTTCAATGGATGATGTCAAACACCTTGAAACTACTCTATCTAACTCTACCATTTCAGGTGCTGTCTCCTCCAAGCATCCAGGTTCCAACCCCAATCCTCCCACTCTCATACGCGATAATGCCACTCGTGACTATATTAGAAGACCGTACATGTCTAGGGGTGGAAGAAACTTTATGCAAAATAGACAACAATCCAATCCCAGAATTTTTTGCTATAGGTGTGGTTCATCTCTACATGTTTCTTCTTTCAAAAACTGTCCAGCTATTAACCAGCAGTGTGGTCAATGTGGCAAAATGGGACATTTTGCTAAAATTTGTATGAGTGGTAGAAGAAAAAACGTAAGGTGTGTCCTCAATGAAACCAATGAATTCCATGATGACGATGTCACTAATCAGGAATATGTGGTAGTAGTCAAGCACTGTACTGATAAGCAGAATACGTTGCATGTCCCGGACCCTGAAGTTGATTTTCTTATTGAAACTTATCACATTCAACTTCTTGTCGATACCGGGGCATGCATCACTATTGTTTCCCATGATAAGTATCTCAAGTTTTGGACTGATAAAAGCTTGTTACCACCGGATGTACTCACTGTAGCTTTTAAGGGCAGCAGAATTGAATTGTTGGGCTATTTCTGGGCTAACATCACTGTCCTAGGAGTAACTATCAAAGGTAAAGTATATGTAGCCAAAAGAGGAATCAATGTTCTCGGTCTTCTTCATCAGGCTGAGTTTCGCTTGACTATCAAACCTGGTCTGGCTAATCCTGTTTTCATTGACAAAGATACAAGTCAGAATTCTATCACTCCCATGAAGGACATCAGTTCACTGTCTAGTACTCACATGACTAATGTTTGGGAACACAAGTTTAGCAACATTTTTGAGGACCGTCTTGTCAAGATCACTAATTTCCAACATTTCATTAAAGTTAAAGAAAATGCCAGTCCTGTCAAACACAGGTTACATAATGTCCCTTTAAGTATTAGAGGTGATCTTTCCAAACACTTACAAACATTATGTGACCAAGGAATTATTGAAAAAGTTGAGTCTACTCTCTGGCTTTCTCCCATTGTTTTGGCCAAGAAGAGGTCTGGGGACTTGAGGATGTGTGTAGACTTGAGGAGCCTCAACGAAGCCATCTGGGTTGACGGTTTTCCTCTCCCACGTATTGAAGATCTTATTGCAAAAGTAGGGTCCTCTTCATGGTTTACCAAACTGGATCTTAAAGCCGCCTATCATCAGGTCGAGCTACATCCTCAGTCCCGACACCTCACCGCTTTTGTCACCCCAGATAGTGTTTTTCAGTTCTGCCGACTTCCCTTTGGTCTGGCCTCGGCAGCTGCTGTATTTCAGAGACTCATGACAGAAATGTTTCATCACAATCCCCACGTGGTAGTTTTTCAGGGCGACATACTCATTTTTACCAAGACTGAAGCTGAACATGACTCTGTTATTGATCAAGGTTTTAGTATTCTAGAGAGCAGAGGAGTTACTTTACAGAAAAGCAAGTGCACTTTTAAAGTAAAGGAGATTGAATATCTCGGTCACATCATCTCTGAGGAAGGCATCAAGCCTAGACCTGGTCTAATCAAGAGTATCGTAGAAGCGAACGCTCCTCAGAACAAAGAACAACTTATGTCTTTTCTCTGCCTTTGTGAGTTTTATGCAAAATTCATGAAGGACTTCGCTAAAACCACAGAATGTTTCAGGGCTCTGCTGAAGAAAGGAGCTGCCTACACATGGTCTGAGGAGTGTGAGAAAGGTTTTCTGTCTATCAAGGATCCCATTGTCAAAGCTCCTGCTCTGCAAGCTTTTATCGAGGGAAAGCAAACTGTTGTTACAGTTGATGCCTGTGACTATGGATTAGGTGCTGTTTTGTCACAGTATTCTGAAGGAAGAGAGTACACAGTAGGTTTCGCTTCCAGGATGCTTCGTCCTATCGAGCGAAAATATTCTGTCATTGAAAAAGAGCTCTTAGCCTGCGTCTGGAGTGTCGAGTAATTCAAGCCATACTTATGGGGCAGATCATTTATCCTTAAAACTGACCATCGCCCTTTAGTCGACATCTTGTCTGGAAAAAATGCCAAACGTACCACTGCTCGCTTAGCTAGGTTATCTACCAAACTTTTAGAGTATACATTCAGTGTAGAGTATATTCCCGGTGGAAAGAATACCAGAGCAGACTGTTTATCTAGACTCCCTATTCCTGACACTGAAGAGCAAGAATGGGAGACTGAAGTGGAGGAGTGTTTTGTAGCTCATATCAGTCAGGACTGTTTATCTTTTGCAGAAGATGACTGGGTAACAGAGGTTGATAAAGATATTGTACTCAAAGAAGTTGTTTCCTTAATCAAGAAAGGCTGGCCCAAAGAGAAATGTCCTTCTTCTGAACTGCAAATGTTTTGGAAGGTCAGTAATGAGCTTTCAGTAGAGGGTGGAAAAGTGGTTAGAGGCAACAAACTTGTACCTCCCATATGTTATCGAGGAAAAATTATGTTAACTGCACATTCAGGTCATCTTGGTGCCACCATCACCAAGAGGTAAGTTGGAACAGACTTCTAGTGGCCCAGAATGGACACTCAAATTGATGATTTAGTAAGACAATGTTCACGCTACAATGCTAGTGACAAAGCTCTAATTCTTGAAGGTGTAACCAAATCTTCTGTTTCCACTCCTGGGAGGGCCTGGCAAAGGCTGGATATGGATTTTTTGGGACCCTTCCATGTTCTTCCTTCCAACTCAAAATATTTTCTAGTTCTCATAGATCATCTGTCTAGGTGGGTTGAGGTTGAACCCATTAATACACCCAACTCTGGGTTGAGGTTGAACCCATTAATACACCCAACTCTGGGTTGAGGTTGAACCCATTAATACACCCAACTCTAAGAGTGTTATCAACTGTCTGAACACAATATTTCTCAGGGAAGGTTATCCTGAAGAAATTCTTACTGACAATGGTGTGCAATTTGTTTCAGAGGAAATTAATTCTTTTCTACGATCCTGTGGTATTAAGCACACTAGAACTCCGCTTTACCACCCACAGAGTAATGGCAAGACAGAGAGTTTTAATAGAGTTGTGGTGGAGTGTGTGCAAGCAGCTTTTAGATCAAAATCTTGTGTTTTTCAAGCTGTAAAAGATTTAATTTGGTCATACCGCACTTCGCCTCATGTTACCACTAATTTCAGTCCTTTCGAACTTATGAGAGGGAGAAAAGCTTCTTCACAAGTTTACCCTTTCTGGATGGTGAAATCCTTCCATCAAAGTTGTGACACGAGGTGCATGTGGGATTCTGCCAACAAAAAATCTACTGAAGCATGTTCTAAAAATTGTGAAACTCACATCAGAAAAGTACCCCACAGACTCTGTGTTGGAGATTGGGTTAGAATCAAGAACCCTGTTTCTGTAAGAAAAGGTCTCTCTAAATTTTTAGATTCACAACAGATTGTTGATATTCACAAAAATGCTGTCAAATTGTCTAATGGAAACTGGTGGAGCACTTCTCGTGTTGCCAAAGATCTGTGTCCTCATCTGAAACTATTAAGATTAACAACAAAGTTTTGGAGGGGGATGGTGTCAGGAACAGCACCAGAGTTCATACCAGACCACGATGTTTAAGAGATTATGTTTAGTCTGTGTTTACTCACGAAGTTCATGAAATCTTGTACAATTTTTACTGTTTGTTCCCGTTTTCCCTTTTCATTTTTGTATTCCTCCCTGGTTAGTATTGTGTTTTGTAAGTTGCTTAGTTATAAAGGGGGGAGGTGTGGTGATGTGTTGCTGGCAGAGCTCCACGAGCAGTCCATGATGTCATTAAGAGTGTTGGGAAGCATCCTGCTCTGAGTGTTCTCTCAGTGTCAGTTGCTGTTTATGTGCCTTGGCTGTGCCAGCTGGGACGGCTCTCTGTACTACTGCAACCTCTGCAATAAACCTTCAACTGGAAACCTCTTCTGTGTGTCCCCGTACTTCCCTTCAGAAAGCTTTTGCTCTTTAGACTGTTGCAGGTTTCATTACTTTTGGTTCTGCGGTTTGTGTAGTTGCTTGTGTTTGGTAAGAGACTTTTTTTTGTACAATGTAAATGACTCATTTCTCTGCATGAATGTGTTTTTGCAAATGGTGTAATAATAGCAGTATGTTTAGCTTCTGTTTTTTGAGTATCAAAATCTTTTTCCATTTCTGCTCGATGTGTATTTTGTGGTCTTGTGAGTAATTGGTTTTGTTTTTTTCTTTCTAGTGGGATATCGTTGGTTTTTGCTGTCTCTCTGCAGAGTAGGTGCTGGTGAGTGTAGCTGTCTCTTGCAAGTGAATTGTATAGTTTGAGTATATAGATCTTTGTGATAAAGGCACACTTTTTTTTTACTTACTTATTTTGCACAGTGTTGGTTGTTGTTGAGTTGTTTGTGCAGTCTCCTTTCTTAGTAAGGATAACGGCTAGCCGCAGGATTACTGCTCAGCAGGTTGTTGGTATGCTCTTTGAGTCTTCCTCTGACCATGGTTCAGAGACTGACTCTGCATCTGAGGCAAAGGAGGGAGCAGAAGATTCAGGGAGTGAGTTTTCTCTCCACATGGAGTCATCGGATGATGAAGCTACTCTCAGTGTGGATGAAGCTACTCTTAGTGCGGATGAAGTGCCTGTTTTAGAGGAGGACATTGATGTGCCAATAGTGCAGCAAGAGGCATCTGGGCTGCAGCCTGGGGCTGCAAGGTTTCTAGTTGGAAGTGATGACCTCTGGGTTGCCCCAGGCATGGTGCAGCCGGCATTGCCAGACTTTACTGGTGTTCCAGGGTGTAGAGTAAATACAGAAATTTTTTTGCCGAGAATTTTTTTCAGTTGTTTATGGATGATGTGTTTTTGGCAGAGATTGTTGAGCAGACTAATTTGTATGCCGAACAGTTTTTGAGGGACAACAGTGCCAGCCTTAAGCCCCACTCTAGAGCTACCCGGTGGACTCCCACAAATCTGGAAGAGATGAAGAAGTTCTTGGGTTTAACTTTTTTGATGGGCTTGCTAAGGAAGCCATCAAGGTCTTCATATTGGTCTACTAGTCCCTTGATGGCAACGGCTATATTTCCGGCAGTCATGAGTCGTGATAGGTATTTGCTTCTGCTTCGGATGCTGCATTTTGTCGATAATGGTTTAGCGTTGCCACGATGTCACCCTGATTGTGACCGTCTTTTTAAGATTTGGCCTGTCATTGATCACTTTGTTGATCGATTTTCTGAGATCTATGCTCCAGGGAAAGAAATAGCAGTGGATGAGTCTTTGGTCTTGTTCAAGGGCCGCTTGGTTTTTAGGCAATACATTCCTAGTAAGAGGGCACGCTATGGAATTAAGCTGTATATGCTGTGTGACAGTAGGACTGGATATGTCTATAATTTCAGGGTGTACACCAGTAAGGAATCCAGGATTAACCCCCCTGGTTGTCCGTCCACTTTTGGAGTGACTGAGAAAATTGTGTGGGAACTTGGTAGAGGACTTTTTAACAAAGGCCACCATTTATATGTAGATAACTTCTACACTGGTGTGCGGTTGTTCAGGGAATTGGCCAAAGTGGCCTCTGTTGCTTGTGGCACAATCCGCTCTAACCGTAAAGGTTTCCCAAAAGAACTTGTTTGTCAAAAGCTTGTGCGGGGACAGTGCAGTGCGTTGCGTTGCGAGGAACTTCTAGTTGTGAAGTTTTCAGACAGGAGAGATGTCTACATGCTGACTACCATCCATGATGAAAGCACTTCACCTGTGACTGTTTGGGGTCAGGTTGCTGAAGCGCGCAAACCTGTGTGCATTTTAGACTACAATAGACACATGGGTGGTGTTGATAGAGTAGATCAGAGGTTGGAACCTTACACTGCTCTTCGTAAGGCTTACATTTGGTATAAAAAGTTGGCTATCCATCTTTTCCACTTGGCAACCTTTAATGCTTTTGTTGTATTCAAGGATTGTTGTCCTGAGTCAAAGATGACTTTTGCTAAGTTTCAGGAGTCTGTAATAGGCAGCCTTGTTGTAGTGGAAAAGGCAAGTGTTCCTAGAGTTGGAGTGGTGGAGGATGTGGCTAGATTGAAAGATCGCCACTTTCCTGATCACATTCCTCCCACACCCTCCAAAGAATTTCCCAGTAGGAGATGTAGAGTCTGTTGGCGAAGAGGTACGCGGAAGGAGACTTGTATGTACTGCCCAGAGTGTCCTTCTAACCCTGGGCTGTGTGCGCCTGCTTGTTTTAGAGTGTACCACACGCAAAATAATTTTTGGGACCATCCATGAGTGGTAAAGTGAACTGTCTGGTCTCTATTGTTTTATATTTTTTGTTCAGTGTCAAGGTTGGCATTTGTGCAATGTATTTAGTTTCAGATTTTGTGTTAGTAGATTTGTATCTATTTGCAATTTGTTTGCGTTTTCTTTTTTGTATTAAAAAATCCTAAATGTGATGGTGGTGTGTGTGTAGGCTGGCACTCGGCTGGTGGTGTGCGTGGACTGGCGCTTGGCTGGCGGTGTGTTTGGACTGGCGCTTGGCTGGCGGTGTGCGTGGACTGGCGCTTGGCTGGCGGTGTGCGTGGACTGGCACTCGGCTGGCGGTGTGCGTGGACTGGCGCTCGGCTGGCGGTGTGCGAGTAGTGACTTGCTGCTGGTCACTACACACACTGCTAGCCAAACGCCACTCCACGCAATTCGTGAGCTGGTGTGGTTGCTGTGTCAGGAATGTGGGCGTGTGAAAGTGATGGGCCCTTGAATGGCGCTGTCTGCTGGTGTGAGTGTTGTAATGTGCTGGGCCCGCGGCTGGCGGTGTGAATGGTTTTGTATGTGTCACACGTATGAAAGGTGTATGAATGGCCTCTAAAGAAGTTGGTGCCTTGTCGTGGCTTTACAGCTTACGAACTGTGAGTCAATGGTTCAGTTTCTCGTCCTTTCAATTATTAACAGTGCATTTCATTTTTGTGAAATCTCTGGTTAATACAACTGTATATACTGAACCATCACTCACCCTTGTGCCAAATCCAACCAGTATGTCTGTGTGCTTGAGGAATAGGTGGTTGTGCAGAAATATTTGTCTTTTCTGTCTTTCTCAAGCCGGGTGTACCTTGTCCCTTTTTGTGAATGTTGTAATGTGTTGGTTTCATGCCTGGTGGTGTGAATGGTCTTGTGTGCATCACGTATGAAAGGTGTGTGAATGGCCTGTAAAGCGGTTGGAGCCTTGACGTGGCTTTACAGCTCACGAGCTGCAAGTCACTGGTTCAGTTTTTTGTCCTTTCAATTATTGACAGTGCATTTCATTTTTGTGAAATCTCTTGTTAATAAAATTTTATATACTGAACCATCACTCGCCCTCGTGCCAAATCCAACCAGTATGTGTGTGTGCTGGAGGAATAGATTGCTGTGCAGTAATCTTTGTCTTTTTTGTCTCTCTGCCAAGCTGTACATTCTATCTAAGAATAACCTACCAACTGTAGATTTTGTCGTAAACTAAACACCCATGGGAGTACATGGTGATGTCTCTCTGTGGATCCCAACAAGTTATCTTACCCACAATGTCCTGCAAACCTCAAATTTGTCTGTCTTTTCTTGCATTATTGTGCTGAAATTTTCACGCTGCAGACAGAAACAAAAAATGTCATACCCCTCCGCCTTTTTCCAAGTATCCCAATAGAAATGGTACCTCACTCGCGTCGGTGGGTCACGGACACGCAACAGGCAAGGGCCCAAAACCTTATGAGGCGACATCAAAATTACCTATCACAAACTAACCTGGTTTTCAAGTGGGGTCCCATGAGGTTTTGGCCCCGGGGTTGGCGGCCATCTAGGGAAACCTACCAAACCCACACATTTCTGAAAAGTAGACACCCGGGGGATTCCAGGGAGGTATGGCTTGCGTGGATCCCCCGTTTTCTTACCCAGAATCCCCTGCAAACCTGAAATTTAGCTGAAAAAAAAAATTTCTTTTTTCACACATTTTCCTGTGGGAAAGTTGGGGCATCATCGGCCTGACACAAATTTCCTACCACCCAGCGTTCCCCCAAGTCTCCCGATAAAAATGGTGCCTCACTCGTGTGGGAGGCCCAAGTACCGCGACAGAGCAAGGGCCCAAAACGTATTGAGGCGACATCCAAATTGCCTATCACAAAGCGACCTGGTTTTGCAAGGGGGTCCCATGACTTTTTGGCCTGGGGCTCGGCGGCCACCTAGGGAAACCTACCAAACCCACACATTTCTGAAAACTAGACACCTGGAGGATTCCAGGGAGGTATGGCTTGCGTGGATCCCTCAATGTTTTCTTACCCAGAATCCACTGTAAACCTGAAATTTAGCTGAAAAAAAAATCACTTTTTTCACACATTTTTGTGTGGGAAAGTTGTGGCATCACCGAGCTGACACAAATTTCCTACCACCAAGCGTTCCCTCAGGTCTCTCGATAAAAATGGTGCCTCACTCGTGTGGGAGGCCCAAGTACCCGCGACAGGCAAGGGACCAAAACGTATTGAGGCAACATCAAAATTTCCCATCACAAAATGTTTTGGGCCCTTGCCTGTCGCGGGTACTTGGGCCTCCCACACGAGTGAGGCACCATTTTTATCGGGAGACCTGGGGGAACACTGGGTGGTAGGAAATTTGTGTCAGCCCGGTGATGCCACAACTTTCCCACACAAAAGTGTGAAAAAGTGATTTCTTTCAGCTAAATTTCAGGTTTGCAGGGATTCTGGGTAAGAAAACGTTGGGGGATCCACGCAAGCCATACCTCCCTGGAATCCCCCCCCCCGGGTGTCTAGTTTTCAGAAATGTGTGGGTTTGGTAGGTTTCCCTAGGTGGCCGCCGAGCCCCGGGCCAAAAGGTCATGGGACCTCCCTTGCAAAACCAGGTTGTTTTGTGATAGGCAATTTTGATGTCGCCTCAATACGTTTTGGGCCCTTGCCTGTCGCGGGTACTTGGGCCTCCCACACGAGTGAGGCACCATTTTTATCGGGAGACCTGGGGGAACGCTGGGTGGTAGGAAATTTGTGTCAGCCCGGTGATGCCACAACTTTCCCACACACAAATGAGTGAAAAAAGTGATTTTTTTTCAGCTAAATTTCAAGTTTAAAGTGGATTCTGTGTAAGAAAACATTGGGGGATCCACGCAAGCCATACCTCCCTGGAATCCCCCGGGTGTCTAGTTTTCAGAAATGTGTGGGTTTGCTAGGTTTCCTTAGGTGCCGGCAGAGCTAGGGTTCAAAAACTACAGCTAGGCACTTTGCAAAAAAAGGGTCATTTTTCACTGTGAAAATGTGTTGTGTCCACGTTGCGTTTTGCGCTGTTTCCTGTCGCGGGCACTAGGCCTACCCACACAAGTGAGGTACCGTTCTTCTCGAAAGACTTTGGGGAACGCGGGGTGGGTGGAATTTTGTGGATCCACGCAGATTCCAGAACTTTCCACCACAGAAAGGTGAGGAAAATGTGTTTTTTGGACAATTTTTTAGGTTTGCAAGGGATTCTGGGTAACAGAACCTGGTGAGAGCCAGTCAAGTCACCCTATTATAGATTCCCCTGGGTGTCTAGTTGTCAAAAATGTATAGGTTTGCTAGGTTTCCCTAGGTGCCAGGAGAGCTAGGGTTCAAAAACTACAGCTAGGCACTTTGCAAAAAAAGTGTCATTTTTCACTGTGAAAATGTGGTGTGTCCACGTTGCGTTTTGGGCCGTTTCCTGTCGCGGGCACTAGGCCTACCCACACAAATGAGGTACCATTTTTATCGGGAGACTTAGGGTAACACAGAATTGTAGAGCAACTGTTATTACCTATTGACTTTCGATGCATTTCTGCCTTCCAAATGAAAGACAATGTGTAAAAAAAGAAGTCATTTTGAAAAACGACCTATAATTCTCATGCTAGTATGGGTACTCCCAATTTCGGAAATGTGCAAATATCTACTGTTTCTAAACTCTATATTTTGTTCCCATTTCAGAAATACATGGGTGTCTTTCATACCGATTTTTCCATGTATAAATGTTTCCAGAATAATTGCTATATACCCGGTACATAATAAAAAAACATTGCAAGACGCTGCTCAGTTATTGGCTCTCGGTTCGTCGGGTTCTTGGTGAACCTACAAGTCCTATATATCGCCACAACCAGAAAGGTCCAGCAGATGGAACGGTATATTGCTTTCAAATAGTTGTCATAATTAGAAGAAGTTATAGGTGAAAACGTTGGCACAAATTGTTGTTTTGTTCAACTAATTTTCAATTTTTTCTATATTTAACTGTTAGTTTCTATAAAGAAACCTTTTAGGATCTACACAAATGACCCCTTGCTGAAATCGGAATTTTGTCTACTTTTCAAAAATGTATAGCTGTCCAGGATCCATTATTGCTTTCATACCCATTTCTACCATTAACTGGAAGGAGGCTGAAAGCACAAAAAATAGCAAAAATAGGCTATGTCCCAGAAAAATGCCAAAACTGTGTAAAAAATGTTTGGTTTTCTGACAAAAGTCTGCTTGTCCCTGAAAGCTGGGAAGATGGTGATTTCAGCCCCACAACCCCTTTTTTGATACCATTTGCAGGGAAAAAACCAGACGCTTTCATCTGTAGCCCTTTTTTCGCATTTTTCCCCCCAAAAAAATGTTGCTGTATTTTGGCTAATTCCTGGGTCCCCTACAGGGGAATCCACAAACCCTGGGTACCTTTAGAATCCCCATGATGTTGGAAAAAAAGGACGCAAATTTGGCGTGGATACCTTATGTGGTCAAAAAGTTACAGGGGCCTAAGCGCGAACTACCCCAAATAGCCAAAATAAGGCTTAGCACAAGGGGGGGAAAGGCCTAGCAGCGAAGGGGTTAAGGCAGCCATGACCCCTAGCTTCCCATCATGCCTCAGGGGTGACAGTTAGGTCAGTTGTTCTTTGCGGAGCCCAAAGATTAGGACACAAAGATAAAGCTTAACCAAACAAGGAGAAAACCAGTCTCATTTGCCTGGGGAGGCGGGTGGGTTGCTTATGACTTTGAGGCGGATACCCCTGGAAGAGAACTAGGATTACAGGTAAGTAACTTATCCTTCTCTTCCAGCGGATCCTCATCAATAGTCATAAGCACGCAATAGAATAGCAAGCCCATCTTCCACCTGCGGGCAAATGAGACGGAATGACCCAACAGACAACCATAATTATTGGTGTTTGAACAGAATCCTCAAGGAGGCTTGGCCTACTTGGGTGTCTGTTCTGGTATCTGAATCAAGACAATAGTGTCTTGTAAATGTATGTACAGATCTCCAGGTAGCTGCTTTACAGATTTCAGAAATCAGTACATTATTGAGGAAAGCCGTTGTAGCCGCTTTTCCTCTAGTGGAATGAGCCTTGGGGGTAGCCCCAAGAGGCTTCTGTGCTAACTGGTAAGCCAATTTGATACATGAAACTATCCATCTGGGGATGGAACGCTTGGTGGCTGGAAAACCTGTTCTGATCAAACCATAATTAATGAATAGTTGATCAGATTTTCTTATCGTTTTGGACCTGGGCAAATAGAATTTTAAAACCCTCTTCAGGTCTAACAAGTGGAGTGACCTTTCAGCTGGAGTAGAGGGATTAGGAAAAAAGGTCGGTAGTGAAATGGTTTGGTGGACATGGAAATCTGACACCACCTTCGGAAGGAAGGAGGGGTGTGTTCTTAAAACCACTCTATTCAAATGGAACACCGTGTAAGGCTCTTTTGAGCAGAGAGCTTGAATCTCGCTCACCCTGCAAGCTGAGGTAATCGCCACTAGGAAAGCTACCTTCCACGTAAGGTGTTGAAGTGTTGCTTTGTGGATAGGCTCAAATGGGGGACCCATCAACTTAGATAGAACCAAGTTCAATTCCCAGGGGGGTGAAGGAGGCCGAACAGGAGGGTAGACCTTCTTTAGACCTTGCAAAAAATCCTTCACTACCTGTAGTTTAAAAAAGGACGGTTGAGAAGGAGAACGCCTGAATGCCGTAATGGCAGCCGTGTGCACCATGAAGCAGATATGGTAAAATCACTTCCTCCTGCCCTTTGGTAGGATTACAATTATTTTGTGCACACCATAAGAAAAAACATTTCCATTTACAAACATAGGAGTGCCTTGTGGAGGGCCTTCTAGCTTCTTTCAAGATGGTCATGCAGTCTTGAGGAAGTCCTAAATGACCATACTGGAGGACCTCAGGAGCCATGCTGCCAAGTTCAGTGAGGGAAGGTTGGGGTGATGAATCCTCCCGTTCATCTTGGACAGCAAGTCCGGTCTGCACGGCAGTCTCCTGTGTGGGCATTCTGACAGGTGCAGAAGGTCCGGGTACCACCACTGCCTGGGCCAGTCCGGAGCGATCAGAATCATCCTTGTGTCTGAGTGCGAGAGTTTGGTCACCACCTTCGGGATGAGTGGAAGAGGTGGAAAGGCGTACACAAATGCCCCTGACCAGCTGATCAAAAGGGCATTCCCCTTCGACCCTGGTCGGTAGTACCTTGAGGTGAAGTCTCGGCATTTTTTGTTTGTGTCGTCCGCGAACAGATCGATGCTTGGACGACCCCATTCTTGGAAAATGTCCGACAACTTCGTCGTTTAGAACCCAGTCCTGCTGGTCCTCGAAGTGCCGACTGAGAGCGTCTTCCTGTGAATTCTGCTCTCCCGGTAGGTGTACTGCTGTAATCAATAGATTTCTCGCTAAGAGCCATTGCCAGAGGGCCTGAGCTTCCAGCGATAGAGTCCTCGATCGAGTCCCTCCCTGTTGTTCAGGTAGTACATGGTGGTCGTATTGTCTGTCTGTACTAGAATGGAATTGGTCTGAATCGAAGGGAGGAAAGCCTTGAGAGCCAGATGCACCGCCCTCAACTCCAGCATGTTGATGTGGTACAACTGTTCTTTTGTTGACCATTGACCCTGCGTCTGGAGAGACCCCATGTGAGCTCCCTAACCCTGGAGGGACGCATCCGTGATCAAAGATTGGGAGGGAGGAGCCTGATGGAATGGAACTCCTACCCGAAGATATTGTTGTCTCATCCACCATGGTATTGATGCTCTGGCTGCGTGCGACAGTTGTATCCTGTCTTCCCACCGAGCCGTTCTTTGATCCCACTTGTCCTCCAGATCCTGTTGCAAGGGACGCATTCTTAATCTGGCATTGGGTACCAGAAAGATGCAGGATGCCATTGATCCTAGAAGAGATGCAACCTGACGGACCGAAGGCAGGTTGTTGCATAGGATCTGCTTGACCTTCAGTGTGATCGAAAACAGTCTCTCCTCCGAAGGAAACACTTTTCCTATAGCGGAGTCTATTGTTGCCCCCAGATAATGAATTCTTTGCGTGGGTTGCTGAGTCGATTTTTCGAAGTTTACGTGGAGACCCAGCTGCTGGCAAAGGTCTAGACATTGTTGAAAATTGTTCCTCATGCTCTGGGGGGAGGGACCTTTCAGAAGCCAGTCGTCGAGATAGGGGTACACGAAGATGCCCTTGCGTCGTAGAGCAGCTGCTACTACTGCCATGCACTTCGTGAACACTCGGGGAGCTTATTTCAACCCGAAGTGCAGTACCTTGAACTGATAATGGGAGGACCCCACCAGAAAACGCAGGAACTTCCTGTGATGAGGATTGATTGTGACATGAAAGTATGCATCTTGCAGATCCAGCGAACACATCCAATCTCCCTGTTGTAGATGTGGATATATTTGATGAAGAGCCAACATGCGAAACCTTTCTTTTCTGATGGATTTGTTGAGTGTTTGAAGGTCTAGAATAGGTCTGAAATCTGACTTTCGACCCTTTTTCTTTACTAGGAAGTATCTTGAGTATACTCCTTGACCTCGTTGTGATGCAGGGACCTTCTCGATGGCTGACTTTCTTAGAAGGATAGATACCTCCAGCTGCAGTAGTTTTATCTGGTGGCATGTTTTCGCTGGTGGGATCGAGGGAGGCCGATGTCGAAAAAGTAGAGAGTACCCATTTTGCAGCATAGTCAACACCCATTGGTCTCTTGTAATACTCTGCCACTCCTCCAGATGATTGGCAATACTTCCCCCTACTGGAGTGGAAAACAGTGATGGAGGAAGCGGACACTCATTGTTTAGTTGGTGTTTTTGCTGAGGTAACCGACGGACGAGGGGCTCCTCTTCCTCTGGGTTTACGATGACCCTGGTACTGGGACTTCGATTGACCCTGCTGCTTTTGTTGCCTCTGCCAATGAGGGGTTTGAACCCTCTGACGGAAGGGTCGCCGATCGTAGGGCCTGTAACGGCGCCGGAACTCTTTCTTCTTCTCGAGTCCAACCGCCTTCAGGGTATCGAGTTCTGACTTCATCCTCGACATTACCTCATCAGTGTGAGTGCCAAACAGGGATGAGCCTGTGAAAGGGAGATTGAGAATCCGGGACTGCGCTTCCGGTTTAAGTGCAGTAAGACTGAGCCAGGATGATCTTCTGGCGCCGATTCCATGAGCATAGGAATGCGCAGACAGCGCCGCTCCATCGGCTGCGGCACTGATCACTTGGTTTGCCACCAAGCTGCCTTCTTGCACAATTTCCTCAAAATCTCTGCGGTCTTCCCATGGCAGTTTCTCTGTGAACCTCTCTGCAGGGAGTCCCACAAAGATCTGTCATAGCGCCCCAACAGGGCCGAAGCGCTGGAGACTTTCATCATGGAGGCTGACGTGCCACAGACCTTTCTCCCCCATGCATCCTGTGCTCCGCTCTCCTTATCCGGTGGAACTGTAGATGAGGAGGCTACTGCGTGCGTTTTCTTGGTCGCAGCTATAATAACCGAATCTGGTGGAGGATCAGATCTGAGGAATAAAGCTTCTTCTTCAGGCGGCCTGTATTTCTTCATGATTCTCGCTGGCGTGGACTTGAGTCGCTGGTGTTAGAAAAATGTCCATTACAGGCTGGAGCAGACCCGGGACCAGAGGTAGCAATGGCTTGGCTGCCGATCTCTGATGCAAAGTCTCGAATATGACTGAGGACGAGCTTTGCTGAGTAGGGATAGAGATGTTTAATTTGTTTGCCCCTCTGGATAGAACATCGTGAAAAGTAATGACGTCGTCCACCGGAGAGATTCTCGACGGTGGGATGTCTGTGAGAGTCGGGGAGTAGTCCCTCTTCGAGGAATGGGTGGAAAAGGGTGAACTTGTTGGAGACCTGTGTCTTCTCCTTTGCTCTCGAGCCCTGGATCTTCTTCTGGAAGAGCGAGCAGGAGTATGTGTGCGATCTCTACCCCTCGATGGAGTAGTAGGAGAGAGATCCGCTGCTTGCACAAGACAGGTCAGAGGAGACCTATGTAAAGGGCTGGAATAGTCCTGACCACCTCCCATTTGTGGAGCGTCAGCTGTCTGCCAGTTACGCAGAGGTTACAACCATCTGGGAGAGAGGTGTACTGATGGAGATTTTCGCCTCTCTTCCCACACAGGAACCTCCTGTGAACGTGAGCGCCGTGCAGATGGAGACTTCTGCTTCTCTGTTCTTGCAGGATCCTCAGCTGGATGGGTTCGTACAGGTGAAGAAGCCTGGCTATGTGACTTCGAAATGACCACCGGTGATCTCAAGGAAGAGAAAGAAGACCGGCTTGACAACGTGCGGTGAGATTCTGCTCGGTGATGGCGACGGAGAAAAACTCACTGAGCGTGGGCCCATAGCAGTTTTGTGCTTAGACGTCGAACGTCCGAGTCTGGACGCTGACGGAGTCCTTTGTCTCGACGGTGAACGTCGCTGCTTTGACGTCGAGGGAGACCGCTGTCTCGACTCCGAACGCCTTCGTGGTATTGTCGACGGAGTCCTCTGCCTCGACGTGGTCCGTCTTCGTGATGCTGTCGACGGAGACCTCTGCCTGGACGTCGACCGTCTTGCCGTCGAAGGAGTTTTCTGTCTCGACGACAAGTGTCTCTGCGCTGACGTCGATGGAGACTTCTGCCTCGACATTGAACGCCTGTGCGCCGAAGACTGGTGTCTCGACGTCGATCTTCTCTGGGATGTAGCCGACTGAGTCCTCTGCTTCGACGCCAGAGACGGCGTTTTATGCCTCGCCGTCGATGACCTATGTACAGATCTTGACGGAGACTTGTGTCTCGACGTCGACCGCTCAAGGATGTGCGGAGACGGAGACCTGTTCCTCGACCTTGATCGTCACCTGGTTGACGCCAACGGAGGGTCTTTTCTGACTTGACGCTGAAGCCGCCGTCTTCGGTCTTGGAGTTGAACGATGCGAGTGCACCGCTGAAGACTTTGACGGCGACATCTGCTTCTTCGCCGGCGGTAGGTTCGACGCCGATCCCGACGCCGAAGGTGAACAGATCGGTATCTTGCTCCTAGACGTCGATCGTGGTCTCTTTCTTCTGCCTCACAGGAGACCTACCTCTTTCAGAGAGTCCATATAACCAAGTTCTCTCTCTATCCTTGAGAGTTCTTCTGGACAATTTTTTACAATGTGGACAGTTCTCTGGAGAGTGAGAGTCAGGGAGGCAGAGGATACACACAGAATGTGTGTCAGTCTTGGTCTTCTTCTTGCCACAGGAGGGGCAAGGGTCAAAAAGTGAAGGCATTCCGACAGAAATAAAAACACTTTCTGCCAAAAAACTGGTTACACTTCACTCCAAAGACAAAAAGATGTCAAGTGAAAAGTAGAAAACCTTAAAAGGTTTAGATAATTTTGACAAAAAAGTCAAAAAGGACAGAGCTGTGGAATCCAGGGTCCTGACTGAAGGAGCTGGAAAGAACAACTGACTTAACTGTCACCCCCGAGGCATGATGGGAAGCTAGGGGTCATGGCTGCCTTAAAGGCACGGTGCCAGTTTTTGTGCATTTGCTTTCTGTTTATATGCAATTGGCTTACAATGCAGCCTGTAGGCTAATGATGCCTGCTCTTTTTGCAGTTTTCATGAGTTGTACTCATTTAAAAGAGTCCAAGTAATACTTGCCCTACTGTGGTTCATATATTCTTTGTGTTTGCACAAGTATTTATTATATTATTTCATTGTTTAGCCTCCTATATGGGGGGCTGCATTGGTATGAGAAAAAATGATATATGTATAGATAGATATATATCTCACCTAGTACCACGATTCCGGTGCAGTGGCGTACTCTAATATTAGCGTGCCCCAAATCACCAAAGAGCCACTCGAATATCAGCATTCAGCGTATTTTATTTCTTCCTCAAGACGCGTTTCGGGCACCACTTGCCCTTGATCACTTAATCAATATATCGATATATATATATATATATATATAATTTTTATTATTTCCGCGGTCCCCGCGCATGGGCGGGAATATTCAGTGCTTAGGACTATTGATGAGGATCCCCTGGAGGAGAAGTATCGAAACACCAGGCAGAGATAGTACTTCTTGAAAGGGAAATTAGGGACCTAGACATCAAGGAAGCGACGGAAAAGAACTATGTCATCTTGAATGACATCTTACTAAAACACCAAAATGATATCAAGGAAAGAAAAGCTAGGAAGCTCAGACGAGATGAAATAGACTACAAGGAGGGCAGAATTTTCACATTCGCAAAGAAATATGACCAGTGGCTTCAGACTGGCCAGGATAGAAACAAACCGATTAGATCAGAGACAATTTCAATCTCCTCTAGTTCGACTTCTCTAAGTGCCCCAATCACTAGCGATAGTGAGGCAGATAATAATGCAGGCACATCAGGAGAGGCAAGACAGGGCAATTCCTCTTTTTTAAGGGAGGTACAGAGGATTCGGAAAGGCAACAGATCAATACCCAGAAGGGGAGACCAGGACACAAGACCCGTAGAGGCAAAAGAGCAGGGCAAAGAGGACTACAAGAAGAAGCTAAGATCGGGAGACAAGAGAAACAAGTAAACAGTGCAGAAAGGGGGGTGGAAGTAATTAATCTTTTATCCAGGATACTCACTAATGACATGATCTTCCTTTTGGAGAAAGGTTTAAGCTATAACCCCCAAGGAAGAGGGTGACATGTGTGGTCTAAAAATTGATCTCTTTAAATTTGTGAGAGGCCTTAAGCTGAAGAAATTCTTCAGTAATAACCCCGCTCCCAATAAAAGCAATACAAACGTTCCAACTGGTTTTTTATCAGATGTATTAAGTATACAAGATGTGCATGATACGCATTTGCTTTCATCCCTCACAGACACTGAACACACACCACACCATATGGAGAGACTCTTAGAAGAACGGGATGTTGGTACAGATCACACAAAAGCCAGTGGTTTGAAGAAAAAATCCAAATGGACGCCCATTCTTCCTGGTAGTAACTCCATTGTTACCTTTTACAAAATGGTCTTGGTGACCTGGATAGATTCAGCAACAGAAGAGACAAGAAAAAAACTAGACACCAGGACAATCTTTTAAAAGGGGAACGAACAGTCCTGAAAACACTTACCACAGACAATGAGATCATAATCAGAGAGGCAGACAAAGGGGGCAATGTTGTAGTCCTGAACAGAGTGGATTACAATCAAGAGATCTTGACACAGCTTAATGATGTAACATGCTATGAGAGATTGACTTACCTTCCGATAGGACCACTGACCATCAAAATAAATCACTTTCTTAAGGAATGTCACACTGCGGGTCTTATTGATGATGAGGAACAGATGTATTTGAAAGTCTTTAGACCGAATTTCCTGTTTCTTTATACTTTACCCAAAGTCCACAAACATTTACCTTTTCCCCCAGGTAGACCTATAGTCTCGGGGATAGGGGGACCCACTGAAAGAATTGCCGGGTACGTGGATCTTTTTCTAGGACCACTTGTCCAAAACCTCCCTTCTTACATTAGGGACACAAAGCATATTCCGAGTATATTAGCAGACCTGAACTGGGAAAGAGGCATGGTACTTGCCACTTTGGACATAGTGTCCCTTTACACGAGTATCAACCCGGATTTGTGATTAAGAGCAGTACAACGCCATCTAAACAAAAGATCAGCAACCCAGTGGGAGCATACCAACATGAATGAACACGAGGGAACCAAGTCTGATCCCCATTCAAGCTGCACAGCCTATTTTCCATCACGAATGAATCAAATAAATCAAATTTTTGTTTGTCTTCTTCAATGATTCCGTATTTTTCTCCAACATATTTCACCTTTTTCTTTAATTAATTCATTTTACTCATTCCCATACTTCTTAGCGATAGTTCATAAAAACACTATAACAATGGGGAGTTAAAGATTTTGCTATACATGTTTCAGGCATTCTGGGTAACGCAGTATCTTGAGAACCTGGGCCAGCTCGGAACACACCTAGTCCATTACAGAGTTTAGTGTGCGCACTCAGGCACGTGACTAAATTAGCTGGGGAGATTTGAAAAGAAACGTTAGAGAAGGCTGGAAAGTGTTTACTCTGTTATCGCTGATAAAAGGATGACGGGCGGGGGCACGATATGCAGAATCTGTGGAATGTAATGGCACATCATTGCAGAGGCTTACAGTCATGAAACAGCGTTTTCTTGTTTAATAGACAGATGAACCCATGTCACGGTAAGCGCGTTGATGACTCTCGTTGTAATAGTTATAAAATAATGGCATTATGGGTGATTAGAATGTTAGTTTTGTACAATCTTTTGATCCGGGGAGCCATAAGCACAGCGGTTTGAAGAGCGGGGGTGGTGAACCAGGTTATGTTTCACTGGTGTACACATTTTAGTTAAAATGGACATCAATAGTACGTCTAGTGCATTGAATAGGTAACTCACCTAGTTGATTACTGTTTATTAATATTTTGCATTCCAGATACCCCTGACGAAGGGATGTTCCCGAAAGGCATTGGGTGATTTTAAATAAATCGTGACCTGAGGAAACATTTAATTCTCCTGTGTTTTTATGAACTATCGCTAAAAAGTATGGGAATGAGTAAAATGAATTAATTAAAGAAAAAGAGAAAAAGGTGAAATATGTTGGAGAAAAATATGGAATCATTGAAGAAGACAAACAAAAATTTGATTTATTTGATTAATTCGTGATGGAAAATAGGCTGTGCAGCTTGAATGGGGATCAGACTTGGTTCCCTCGTGTTCATTCTACATTGTTAGCCCAATTGGGCGGAGCACGGAACAAGTGAGCACGCTACTATCGTCTTGACACTATGGAACAGAGTAAAAGAGTTAAATATGGAGTACACCGGTGTGCATCTCTCCACCATGTATGTATATAGCATACCAACATGCTCATGACTATGATGGAACTAGTTCTTGACAATGTCTTTATTTTTGAGAGACATTGGTACAGGCAGAGAAGGGGAGTTGCGATGGGCTCAAAATGTTCACCATCGTTTGCAAACCTTTTCATGGGCAGCCTAGAGGAAGAGTGGATTTGGGGCCGTAAAGGTAGACAATTTAATGACTCCATTATTTTTGGGGGCTGTTATATTGACGACTGCCTATTCAATTGGTCGAGCACCCGGGACAAACTAGACCAGTTCTTTGCTTATCTCAACACAAACACCTATGAGATAAAGTTCACACAACAAGTCAGTGAGGTCAACGTCACATTTTTAGATGTTGAATTATACATCAAAGAAACTGCACTACACAGTCGTCTCTATAGTAAAGACACTGCATGTAATGCAATCCTACATGCCACTTGTGCACATCCCCCACACCAGATTCGAGCAATCTCCTATGGGGAATTTACAGGGGCCAGAAGGAATTGTAGCAGTGAGGAAGATTTTGAGGTAGGTCTGTCTAAAATGAAATCCAGATTTGAAAACAGGGGCTACCCACGGTCTAACCTAGAAAAAGCGGAAAACAGAATCAGAAGTATACGACGAGTAGATACACTGAGAGACAGGGAACACAAAACTGAACTTAAGCAACCGGTGAGACTTGTTACAGACTTCAATGGTCTAAGTGAGGTCCTAGGTAGGAGTCTGAACAGACACTGGAAATTACTGAGAGCCAATGGATCCCTAGTTGATCACATCACCAGGCGACCACAAATCACATATAGGAGGGGCAGAACCCTGAGAACGAGACTCAGCCCTAGTTTTCCACGTGCTCAGAGCAACATGACTTGGCTCACTCAACACCCAGTTGGTTTTCACAAATGCTGCTCCTGCGGTATGTGTTGATGGGCCATGGATAATAAAAAAATAGTTTACGGGCCCTAACAATAAGAGCAATGTCATCAGTTCCAACAACAATTGCAACACTAAATTTGTTGTTTACATCTTGGAATGTGATTGCAAACGTCAATATGTGGGTAGCACCATAAGAACCCTTAGAGAGAGAATTGGGGAGCATGCAAGAGCTCTCAAACAGCAGGACCCTAGGTACCCAATGGCGCTACACGCAGTGGATTGTCCCTCCCAGGGCCGACAAACGTTTCACATTCTACGGGATCGACACAATTGAACCCAGCCCCAGAGGGGGGAATAGAGAATTACGACTTAGACGTACGGAGGCTACTTGGATCATGCGTCTGAGAACGGTTGAGCACGGTCTGAACAGCGACCATGAGACGCAATACTTTCTGGGTGACTGACATATGATGAGATTCCAAAATAAGGTAATTTGACCCTGTCTAACCCCAGATGGGTCTATCATGTTACGGTTTGTATTACACCTATGTGACTCATATCACCATCCATATTGCAATAGGACCACAGTAACTGCATGAGCATAATATCAGACATTTACTAATGTTTAACCCTGTGTTTTTGACTTTAATTAATTCCCATTGAGGGGATATATTCTGTATATTGTGGCTGCTCCATGTATTGTCTTATGTCATGCCTTGACTTAAATATAATGATTTTCTTGCGCTTGTTTGAACAGGACAGTATGCACTTCCAACTCACTTACCCCCTTTCTGTAATATAAGAATGACCGGATAACACTTCCAGTCACTGAATTTATACACTTATAGGTTGACGAGGATCCGAAGAATACCAAAGACATTAACGACCATAGGAACTGCATGAGCACATTTTCAGACATTCACTAATGCTTAACCCTGTGTTTTTCTGACTTTAATTAATTCCCATTTAGGGATGTATTCTGTATATGTTGGCTGTTATATGTATTTCTCATGTCTTGTGTCGACTTAAATCTAATGATTTTCTTGCGTCTGTCTCATCATGACAGTATGTACCTTTGACTTACTTACCCCCTTTTCGGTAACATATCAATGACCTGATGTGATTTTCAGTCACTGACTTTTAGACTAATAGATTTACGAGGATCCAAATAGTACCAATTACATTGACGAGCTGGAAGTATGACAGACTCGGCACTCTTGATACGTACTGGACCTTAATAATAATAATACATTTTATAAAGCGCAACAGCTACCTCAAACAGAGGGGTCCTGGCGCTAACGCAGTCAAGCAGGTCAGATAGAATGCAAGGGGACTAGCATTGGCTGAATAGCCATGTCTTTAGTGCTTTTCTGAACTCCAATTCAGATTGAATTAATCGAAGTCTATCAGGGAGGGAGTTCCATAATCTGGTCGTTCCCACCGTAAAAGATCTACTCCCCATGCGGGACTTCTCGAATTGGGGTAGGCACAACAGATTCTGGGTGTTCCTTCTTAAAGAGCGTTTTTGTTCATAGGGGCGAATAAGTTTCCTAATGTAGCTGGGACAGATACCTCTCTGTGCCCTGAAAGCTTTCGTCAGGGCCTTGAATTCTATCCGTTTAGCGACCAGCAACCAATGGAGCTGCTTGATATGCGGAGAGATGTGTTGTCTAAAAGGTACTCTTCTGATTAATCTCGCAGCCGCATTCTGCACCATCTGCAATCTCTTAATCAGATATGCAGGCAGCCCCAGGTAGAGACTATTTGCGTAGTCCAGCCTTGAGGTCACTGTAGCATGGACAACCGATCTTTGACAGCTCTCAGGAAGTAAGTGTAGAAATTTCCTCAAGCCTCTCAATATGTCGAAGCAGGAGGATGCAATACAGTGTAGTTTGGTTGAGAAAGTCAGGTCGGATTCCCATTTTACACCCAGATTTTTCGCTGTGGTTGAGGGGCAGGGGGAGGGGGGGAGGCCCATTTCCTCCGGCCACCACAGTACCGCTGTTGGTGGGGGATCCTTGCCAAAAAACAGGACCTTGGTTTTCTCTGCATTCAACTTTAGCTTATTATTGTTCATCCAACTGGATATATCCCTCAGACATCCCCTGAACCTCGCAAAGGAATTTGCTGATTGGTCCTTGAAGGAGAACACCAGCTGGGTGACGTCCGCATAGGAGATGGTTTTTATTCCCCATTTTGCAATGAGTGAAAATAGTGGAGCCAGATAGATATTAAAAAGTAAAGGGCTCAATGCCGACCCCTGTGGTACCCCACACCATAAAGGGTTTGGCTTCCGATTTAAAAGGGTGAAGAGTGACCTTTTGCGTGCGGTCGCCGAGATAAGACTTTATCCAGGCGAACGCCATCCCCTCCTTTCCCGCCCACTTAAGCCTAGCCAGTAGGATTGGGTGGTCCACCGTGTCGAAGGCGGCGGACAAGTCCAACAACACTAACGATGCGTGCTGACAATGGTAACTCGAGTATATTGGTACTACTGGATATGTCAGCCGCATTTGATACGGTGAACCACAGCATATTGCTGAACAGACTAGAGGAAATTGGGGTAAAAGGCCTGGCACTGAAATGGCTACAATCATATTTGACTGATAGACAACAGGCAGTTTCAATGCACCCCTTACGTCTCCAAAATCCCCATGTGTCATGGGGTGCCACAGGGTTCGGCGATAAGTCCGATTCTGTTCAATATTTACTTGCGCCCTCTCATCTCCATTATTAGATCCTTTGGCGTGGATCTTGTAAATTATGCAGATGACACGCAATTGGTGTTTTCTTTAGAAGGGAATCAGGCAATCACCCTGGATATATTTCAGGAATGTATGCAGAATACTGCAAATTGGCTCAGGAATAATTCCCTACAATTTAATGGAGGAAAAACGGAGATCGTATATTGCTCCACGTCTAGGATTGCTCGGCCTTTTCCCAGAGAGCTCCAAATAACACCAACAGATAAACCCGTAGTGCCAGCTAAAACGGTGCGTAACCTGGGAGTTCTGCTGGATGATGATCTCCAGCTAGAATCACAAGTCACCAAAGTAGTTGGTACATGTTTCTCTCTGCTCAGAGCTCTGAGGAGAATTTTGCCGCTACTACCAACCACCATCAGACCCCAAATTGTGAGGTGTATAATCCTGAGCAGACTAGATTACTGCAACTCACTATATTTGGGGGCCAAAGTCACTACTTCAGAAGCTACAAAGGATCCAGTCAATTGCAGCTAAGTTGGCTTTAAACAGGCAGCGTAGTTCTTCACTCTCTTTGGCCTTGAAAGATCTCCACTGGCTACCGATCTGCCAAAGGATACAATTTAAATCCATGTGCATCGTGTTTAGAGCACTGCACGGAATGGGCCCTAAACCCTTACAGAGGAAATTTTTATGGTATGTCCCTGCGAGAGACCTTCGGTCAGCAAATGCACACTTAGTGAGCATCCCAAGGATTAAGAAAATGAAGTCGGGGGGTAGAGCATTCGGTGTAGCAGCCGCTCGGCTGTGGAATGAACTTCCCTTAGATATTAGGCAAATTCAATCTTTGCCCCTATTTAGAAAGCAGCTAAAAACCTGGCTGTTTCCCAGGTAGGGTATGACCCCCAAAATTGTTTTCCTGGGTAAGATGCTCACAGGCTCCAATGTTGATTTTGCCAGTCTCAGCGCCAGGATACCCGTAGGGTGACAGTATGCGCTATATAAGAATCATTTACATTACATTACACTAACATGGCTGAGGCTCCACAGTCCAACTCCATTCTTATAGATTCTGCCACCTCCAGCAGAGCTGTCTCAGTGCTGAAGCCCGCTCAAAAATCGGACTGCGTTTCATGCAAAATGTTGCGGCTGGCGATAAAATTGGTAAATTGACATTGGACCACTTTTTCCACCATCTTGGCCAGTGCAGGGAGAAGAGAGATCGGGCGATAGCTTTTAAGATCACCCGGATCAGCATTGGGCTTCTTCAAAAGGGGTAGGAGCATAGCATGTTTCCATGACTCTGGAAAGATGCCGGTAGTAAGTGAGCTGTTCCATATAAGGTTCAGGATAGGATTAAGAATGTGGGCGAGTGCCTCCCACAATTTGGGGGGGCAGGGATCTTCTGGGGACCCCGATTTAAATTTCATAATTTCTACCAAGGATTACTGAAGTGAGATGGGGTGAAATTCAGACAAGGAAACCTCCCCATCATGGCTATCCTCAGCTTCCGATTCAATAGTGTCCATTCTCGTCGTGAAGGCATTGTATACTTTATAAATATTTTCCTCGAAAAAGTCCGACAAGACTTTGAGTCATGCATCACTCACGACTACATATTTAAACGACCATGAACTCGGATGAGATGTTGTGACACACTGCTACACGGTGTTTACGTATCACATACTAGATTGACAGATTCAATAGCCTTGTCACTGGTACGTTGTGCACCTCTCTTTCAACACACTTTTGTTTCAACTTTATTTTTGGTTTTCTCATTACACGCGGACACAGTATACAGCATTGGATTCCGGAAATGAGTATTTCCCTCCGCTTCAAAGTTTAGGTGAGCTTTCTAGTGGTCACAGTTCTTTTACGTATTTAAACACTTCCGGGTCGCGTATCTGACTGCCTCCGGTTCAGAATGCGTTCCCGGCAGTGTGTGTGGAGTGGATAGCGTACTCGCTACAGGTAGAAATGAGATAAGACTAGTTATATTTTACTAAGAACTATACTCTTTGCTTACCATTTCCCATCAGTAGATCAGTATTGATTGAGTTATTTTGTTACCTTGACAGATCTCTCGAGGCTCACATCGGCCTTCATGCTAATTTCTTTTCCTCACACACATCGGCACAAAATTATTTTTGAAGGTAAGATGCCTGTGGATCTTTGGAATAACGCTATGGTTTTTAACTCCAGAAGATTTGATCGTAGGATCATTAGCATTAATGTGAGATGTTATTCCTGTAGATTTACGGAACAGAATAATATGGATGTGTCACATTGGAATATGCAATGACCAGCCGGGTCGGAATTACAACAGGTGACTAGGTGAGATTCAGCTCTTAGTGATTGTTTTGAATATATCGGCTGTTTTTGACTGCAGGTTTTACTCTAACTCCTCATTGACTAGGATACCTTGATACTTAAATTTCAGGTATTGAATTCCTTTTCTAAAACGATACAGGTAGGCCCTGTTACATGTCTTTGTGTGCCGTTTAGATATTTCTTATTCTATATGATTCTGTGCACCTTTCACGTACCAGCTTTGACAATGAACATGAACTTATGGATATAAAGATTGTACGCTTGCCCCCACTCGTTACCCACGTTTACACATTTAGGTATACACTCTTGTTTTTTTTTTTCTTCACAATGGTCATGTCACAATAGGTTTGAGACTGTGTGAGTGAGTCACTAATTTTCTTAATTTTATGATATATGGTTTTGAAGGTTCCCACTGTAAAGGTGATGACTGTTTCACCTTTTCGACTTGTAAACATGTTACCACACCGTGAGGTGTTTAGTCACACCTCTGGACTATGAGGGGTTGTGTTCACCATTACTGTTCTTGTGAATGCATTACACTCAATGATATAAGCCGTTTTCTGTTGTTTCCAGCCCTGAAGAAGTAGAGGGTTAATACCCTAACAACGAAACACGTGTTGGCTGGACTTTGTGTTGTTTGCTTGAATAAAGATTAAAAAAAATACGCCAAGAGACATTACTTGCCTCCTTATACTTACCTAATTTGATGAACTTTCATTCTACACAGAAGCGTGTGCACAGGGATTGACATTAAGTGATCCTTATATGTTGGAAGGTGGATGGCAGGGATTGTAGCGGGATTAATCACAGATATGTGATCCCGAATCCTGGAGCTCCATTTTGGGGCTAAAAACTCGGCGGCCATCTTGATCTGGTGTACTCACACCACGTGGGGGAGTGGGCACAATCCTTAATCCCGATTGGAGAGTGCCTGCCATCTGCAAGATGGCAAGGCACTGAAGAGTGGACTTCATCTCGCCTCCCCCACCTGAGGGGTGGGATTGACAGAGGTGGGCACACTTTCTGGGCTGTTCTAATTTTTCCCACCTGTCTTCCTGCCTAAAAGGGGGTCAGACAGGAAGGGGGCTGCTCCGGATAGCACTTTTCCTCTCCATTGACGCAGAGAAAGCGTTTACAGCGTCCAGTGGCCATACCGTTTGAAAGGCTACGCCACTTTGGATTTGGGGGCATTTATTAAATGGAAAGGCTGTATTTATAGCACCCCCAGAGCTTCAGTCTGGATTAATGGGACATCATCGGCTACGATAACGCGTGGCACCTGCCAGGGGTGCCCTCTATCCCCACTCCACTTTGTGCTCTATATGACAATCCGCAGATTTCGGGCATCCGTTTTGGCACGGACACTCATACTATCAGTCTGTACGCCGATTATGTCATTCTCTCGCTTGTGGACCCAATTACGTCCTTGCCATCCCTACTGGATGAATTGCGGCTATTCGGCGAAGTCTCGAGGTTTAAAGTTAACTGTACAAAGTCTTTGATCTTGAACCTATCTGTCACCCGCCCCCCATGAGTCGGCTCTTTGCGCCCAGTTCCCCTTGGCATGGACGATGGAGCCCATCCCTTATCTGGGCATACAGCTCGCTTCCACTATAGCTAAGACTCTGGTAACAAACTACGGGGCCCTCCTTGACCAAACAAATAAATCTCTGTCCTCATGCAGTCATCTGCGGTTGGCTTGGTTGGGACGCATGGCGGCTGTCAAAATGACTGTACTCCTGTGTATTCTTTACATTGTTCAGACATTACCGTTGACTTTCCCCCTTAGCCCCCTCGGTGCTACGTTCTTTACAACTCGCTATCATTAAATTTGTCTGGCGCGGGAACATACGCATCTCCAATTTCATCAACTTACGTACCCGATGGGCAAAGGCGGTTTAGGGCTTCCTCTGATCAATCGGTATTACCAAGCCACACAACTTCGATATCTTGTAGAGTGGAATAGGCCTCTCTCCGAAAAGTACTGGTCCTTTATGGACCAGACAGTTGCGGGTGTAAATATCTGGCGGGAAGCTTGGCTACCTCGCAAACTCAGGGCTTGGGAGTTATATTCCTCACCGGTGACTACTTCGACGATGAAAGTTTGTGACAGCGTTGGCCTCAGAAGGAGCCGGACGTCGTTCCCCTCAACGATGTCGCCGATTGCCGATAACCCTGACTTCCCTCCCCGGGCGCGGCTCGAAGGTGTTTAGCTGATGGCGTGAGCAAGGATGTAAGTGGGTGGGCTCTCTCTTCGATCTCTTGTGGATTGAACAACTTCAACAGGACTACTCTCTCCGTGCATCGGATGCGCTCCATTATTTGCAGCTGAGGCACTGGGTGAGCTCCCGGGTTATAAGACGGTGGACTCCCACCCCCTTACCATGTTCAAGAAATGGCTGGGCCGCAAAGAAGGCGATAAGCGCCTTATCTCTGAACTCTATGCTATGCTATCAGAGGCTGGCACTGAGTGTAAATCCAAAGGCCAGCTGCGCTGGGAGGAGGAATTGGGGCATTCGCTCTCTTCCAAGGAGTGGCCTGACATTTTTTATAGAAAACATCACACAGCACACAACATGGTCAGGGTACAGAGTCAGCCTACGAAGTAGCCTCCTACTGGTATCTTGCGCCAGCACGCATACACAGGTGGAATAAAGGGCGCTCAGAGAAATGCAGGAGGGTTGCGGGCAGACGGGTTCTCCTTCATCTTTTGTGGCACTGCCCCAGGCTGTCCAGATCATGGGAGCAGGTATTAAACTAAATCGACTCAGCGTTTGACACTACTCTTCCACGCTTCCCCGCGTACACTTTACTTGGGCTGCCAAACCCCCGGACTTTCCCACTGAGCTCGCTACGGGGTCGGCAGATGGCCCTAGCATGAAATGTTGTGTGCTTAGTGATCCTCACGCTCTGGGGATCCGAGAACATCCCGGACCATACCTCCTGGATGCACAAACTATGGTTTTTGTTGGCAATGGAGCAACTGTTTCTCACAGTTTAGAAAATAGAGCAATGGCATACCCTGATCTATGGGCCATTTATACTATTCTTCCAATCTGGGTGCAATGGGTACACATCTGGTGCAGAGGAGAGGGGTTGGGTGGAGGTGGGGGAAGCTGAAGTTTTGTTAATGATCTATTTTGGTGATGTATTTTTGTTTGTTTAAATGGTCGCTGCATCGCTGCCAGCTTCCGGGTTGTGGGCACATAGCTGTGAATTTCTGGCTCTCATGATATATGCTGCCGGCCAGTGGTTGTAGGCAACAAACTGTTATTTACCCTGTGGACCTCTATCAATCAATAAAGAGAATTGTTCCATAAAGTAAAACTTTTTCTCATTTGTCCCGTGTTAGCGCAACAAGTTTCAATAGGCTTTTGGGCCCATTATCCTGGATATTCCAAACCTCTTAAATATTTATGTAAGTGGGGACCATACAAAGGGCTGGTATCCAAACTATTAAAAAAACGGATATATTGTTTATATCCCAACACTTGAAAAAGTAGTGGTCAAATAGGTTTCAATTGAACTACTTGAACAATGAATGGTCAGTCCTCATGGCATTGCATGATAACACACTTATAGAAGCACATTTGAAACTGAGCTAATACAAAGTAAAGAATAGATGGCAAAGGTCCCCACGGAAGTTGAGTGCTGCCAAAAATATTTCTTTGGCAGCATTCTAGAGAGGTTACACCTCAGTAGGGGACATTGTCCACCTGCTCTGGGAAGGTAGCATGTTGAATAACCTTTGTACAGAGGTTTGGAGATGAGGGATACAGTGGACATAGGAGCCACCTGACAGTGCAGACAGTTCTTCTATGTCACTTTGACCTATACCCTGAGTTTGCATATGAACAGGCATGGCACACTGCAAAAGCATTAGCCACTGCAGTGGTCTGAATCTTTAGACTTTGTAGAACGGAACCCTACCCATCAAATCTTGGTTACAGGAAATGTACAATGGTGTCTCTTACGACCGTGGGATTTATACACTTAGATAAATCCTAGGTTAGTTTTGTTGGTGATCTATGAGGCCCCATTTTGATGGACCGACTGTGAATATAGTGTAAGTTACCCTCTATTGGACCTACAACTGTCCCTAGCTTAAACATATGTAGTTGCCAGTTGTTGAAGTTCCTGGTCCACCTAGAAAGGAAAAAAAGAGAATGTGCCTAAAATCTGTCCCTTTACTAAACATTGTTGGTACAGCCAGGAGAAACAAAAGGAGAGTGAGGTTCCCTTGAACCAACTGTACAAGGTGGTGCTGTGGGTCTCCTGCCACCGAAAGCACCTCTAGGAGGGCAATAGCTCAAGGGAAGCTGCCATAAACCTACAAACTGTCCCTAGGCTAAACACATGCAGTTTGGCGTTTTTTGAAGTTCCTGGACTACCTAGAGGGAAAAAAGAGAGAGTGTGTGCCTACAATCTGACCCTTTACTAAACGTTGTTGGTACAGCCTTGACACCTTCGGTTAATTGTTCGAGCTTTACAAATACTGGACATTTACAGCCAGGAAATTCAAAAGAAGAGTGAGGTTGCCTTGAATAAACTGTACAAAGTGGTGCTGTGGGTCTCCTGCCACTGAAAGCACCCCAATGAGGGCAATAGCTCAAGGCAAGCTGCCATAAACCTACAAGCTGTCTCTAGGCTAAGTGTGTGTACTTAATAGTTGTTGAAGTTCCTGGTCCACCTAGAAGAGAAAAAAAGAGTATGTCTATAACCTGACCCTATGCTCCTCTCGTTGAAAGACTAATAACTAGATCCGGATTCCTAGAGCGTATACCAAGATACTTCCCAGGAGGCCCACAGATTTGGTATACCCTCTAGTCACCGACTTACCTGCAAGACGTTTCTTTGGCAACATCCAGCAGTCTTGCCAGCGTGACGTGATTGTTCATATTCTTCTTCACCTCTATCACAGACATCATCAAAATGTTCTCATGAGTGCTGTTTCCACCATGTGAAGAAAAAATATAATTTAATGATTAAGTACTAATAGTCACACATCCCCAAATCACACCAATCCATTTCTTTCACACTCATCTTACCATGCAGAGTTTGACAGTAAGTAGCACTTTCAGAGGCAAATCATCCCATTAGAAACTCTCATGCAGAACGTGGTTGGCATTAGTGAAACCATGTAGTGCTAAACCAAGGGCAATCAAATTACTACCAAAAAGACATAGATCACCCCCTCTTACCCCCACATCAAACGTCACTGACTTGCCACTGGTTTCTATCCGCCCACTTGTCAAGTCAACACAGTATCCTGTATCTGTATCCTTTTCTGTTAAGTTACACTGCTATTTCTTAAGCAGAGTAGAGCAGTTCTATTAACTCTGCTCTGTCCGCAAGGTCCGCAAAGCTCATTGTTTATCTAAGCTAAGATCAAAATATATTCACAGAACAGGACCCTGCCTTCTAGACTGACCATCTCCCTTACAACAAGATACAAAGAGACCAATGCTTGCTTCAGGCTCACCAAACAAGCCATGTAGCTAGAGGCACAAAGTCAGATTGCATATGCAGGATATCAGATATCCATGTTATGTCATGTTATTCCGGAAGGGTATGCTGGTTCTGTAGCAGGAACTGTTTAAGCAAGGGTAGGGGCTAGGTGAAGAGTCTGGTCTTCAGTTTCTTGTGGAACTCAAGAACTGAGGAGGTGGCTCTAATGTGCAGGGGCAGATCATTCCTGGCTTTAGGAGAGAGGAAGAAGGCATGCCAGATCTGCTTCTGTATATGCAGGGGTGTGAGCGAGTAGGAGTATGGCGGAGTGGAGGGTTGTGATAAGTGTGTGGAAGTTTGTGTGGTTGTTGAGGGACGTGGGTCTGTACACCTATTAGGTGCCTTCGAGTGTAAGGATTAACTGAAGACATCTGGCACATTACTTTGGAGCAGAGTAGCTCACTTTTAAGTCTGGTGGGGAGCAGCTTGTCATATCTTGTGACAGAGCAATGCAGAAGTTACAACCATGGCAGGTCATTCCAGTAAAATCAAACAAAACCCGAATGCCTTCGATGTCACCCATCAACCCCACAAACTCACCTCTCTTCCCAGACACAGGCAATACACTCAGACCACTCAGACACTTACAATGCCCCCCATGCTCATGTTATGCTTATAGACCCTGAAAACCAGCGACCTTATAAGCATTCCCCACAAACATCTTGAGAACACTCCCAGAGAGGAAGCCTCCTTTTAATACCCTGAAGCACTCTTGCAACTCACCCATTTATCCAGTGTAACAAACACTGTTGGAACTTTTAGGAAAGCTCATAACTCCCTCTAGACACCAACCCACACACACCAACATTACAGCACCTCCTTGAGAAGCCATTTAATGCTCATCCTCCCCTTCCTTCCCCAATCATAAACCCAATATGAGCTGACATTAGCATACACAATGAGATGGGCATATTAGACATCCATGTATAGCAACAGTCATGCCCTAAGGTAACTATAACTCATGCCCTTGCCATGTACTGCTAATTTCCTCAGATAATACATAGCTCATGACATCTTCTATGACATCATTGATAATATTACTGTAACATTTGCAGTAACATTATTGATGAGAAAACTGTGCATGGCAAACCTGCAAGTTATAGTTACCTTAGAGCACAAGTTATAGTTACTTGAAATAACTCACTAGAACAGCTGAATTTCTATGGTTTTGTGCGTGTAAAATTTGAACCTAACTATAATATCCCAGTAACCTTCGGTTTTTCCAGTGTGTATATTATATATATATATATATATATATATATATATATACATACACACACATATATGTATACATGTATAGACCAAAACAGACACACACACATACCAACAGACATCCACACTCACAATAATCAGGCATCAATGCAAGCAAGATAGCCTGCAAATGCATGCATGAGAAAAAGAGATAATGTATACTCTCACACATCAATAAATAGCCACACACATGATTAATCAGTACTGTATATATGTTTAAATGTGATTGGACATCAATGCACACTAGTTATCGCTATTCATGAGTGTCCCATCACATAGCCCACGGACAACCATTCATAACGTCTGACCCTTACTCAACCCCAAAAAACAGACTTTCAAACACCCAAGCATGCCAACAGACAATCTTGCAGGTCATCAGACACTCTTGCAAACCATCAGACAGGCATGCACAATATCACATACCCACAAAAGCTACCTATGCAACATGCACTTTTCCACAATCACAAACACATATGCAACCATGCATATTTAGTAACAAAGAACCTACCTGAATTAAATGCCTGGTGGCAGAGCTGATCCTACAGAAGAAACACTGCATCATAAGCCAAAATTTGCAAAAGTGAAGCAGTTTCAGCTGGGAATCATCTGTAATGACAACGCGTGATTTTAGATAAAACAACTTTTCATAGTGTATATCACCTATGCTTACAGTCAAATGCCAATGTTCACAGAAAAATATTGAGGGGGTCAGACCCAAAATTGAATTTCTAAGGAGGGACCAAGAGTGGAAAATTGAAAAAGATAATAGTGAGTAAAAGACAGAGAGCAGTAAGGCTGTTTAGGCCACTATAGGGAGATGAGAGTTGGAGACATTAGCTGGATAATTAGTGAAAAATCCCCTACACACCATCACTCAGCCCTCAGTCACTCTCCCATTGCCCCAGACTGAAACAATAAACCAGTTGGGTACACAACTCCCTCAATGTGCCAACAGGCACCCCCAATAGTCGACACATTAGACCTCCCAAAACCTTAAAACAGATTCAAAACATCCTTTAGACACATTCAAGAAAATTCTTCAAAACAAATAAGAAAACAAATTATACATTTAGAGAATTCCAGTAAGATATGTGGCAATGTCAGACAGGCCAGCATGAAAGGTCAGTGTTTTTTTGGTCATGTGGGCCATGACAGGGCTAAAAAAAAACAGATCAGCCACTGGCCCTTTCAATCAGACCCTGTTGGCAGTGCCAGACTGCCTGAAAGACTAGCCAAACAATGTGACATGGAACACAGGTGTAGTATTAGAACAGTGGTCCTTAAACAGAACAGTGTAGTCATCAGGATAAATATAGACTCCAATCAGTGCTATATTACGAGTGTCCAGCCGGACATTCAATTTAATAGTTCAAAAATGTCAAAAAACAAAAATAAACACATCAATACTGTGGGACACAATCCTGCATCCTACATGGAAACACAACAAATACACTTAGGACAGGAACATACCAGGCAAGACAGGATAGCTTGTGGAATATTGAACACAATTTCTAACAAGCTTGAGGAAACAGTAAATACACTTTTTTAATCAGATTCGATTAATGTGCAAACTGTTTACATTGGTCGACGACGTTTCGATCCTCTTAAGAAAATAGTAGGATCATCATCAGGACAGTAAAAATACAAGCCTGAATAATTAGAGATTGCCTGTGGAAAATGAGGAAAAGGGAAGGAGATTAAGGAGCGTCTGAAAACAAACAAGGGCTGACAACAAGGCATTTATTAATCGGCCTCCGCCACTGAGTGTATATGTGGCTTAACCTTCCCCAAGCCCTTTGAGGTTAGTTTTCACTTCCCATTTTTACGAACTAGCATCACCTCACATGCGCTGCGGGCACCCCGTACTCGGTCCTTTTACATCCTTAGGCCTTTCCACCTTGCTCAAGCGTGTACCGCCTAGCCTGTCTCGCTTGTCACTATTATGTTACGAATGATTGCGTGCGCTCATGTCTCCACGCTGGTTTCCACCTATACCTTTTCTAATATGCAGCTTTGACGTTCACGCTCACTCACGCTAGCCATCTCCCTTCACAGTTATAGCCTTGTTGTGAGCCCTTGTGTGTTTTCAGAACGGTTATTCCTTCACGAGCATGGTGCGGTCACACCGGGGCTGGGCCCAGACCCCCTGAATAGCTTAATGTTTTACGGTCTGTACTAGACGCTCCTTAATATCCTTCCCTTTTCCTCATTTTCCACAGGCAATCTCTAATTATTGAGGTTTGTATTTTTACTGTCCTGATGATGATCCTACTATTTTCTTAAGAGGATCGAAACGTCGACCAATGTAAACAGTTTGCACATTAATCGAATCTGATAAAAAAAGTTCATTTACCGTTTCCTCAAGCTCGTTAGAAATTGTGTTCAATATTCCACAAGCTACCCTGACTTGCCTGATATGTTCCTGTCCTAAGTGTATTTGTTGTGTTTCCATGTAGGATGCAGGATTGTGTCCCACAGTATTGATGTGTTTATTTTTTGTTTTTGACATTTTTGAACTATTAAATTGAATGTCCGGCTGGACACTCGTAATATAGCACTGATTGGAGTCCATATTTATCCTGATGACTACACTGTTCTGTTTAAGGACCACTGTTCTAATACTAAACTGTTACCCAAGGACCTTATCTACATTTTGGGTTCCCTTGTGTTTGTGAAAATATGGAACACAGGTGTGGCAGTGTTGGACTAGCCTTTCCAACAGTCTGGCACTGGCAGATGGGCAGCTTGAAAGGGCCTGTGTGCGGACAGATTTGTATGGCCCTGTGGGTTGCGACAGGGTAAAAAAACAAAAAGCCCACACACTAGCAATTTTTAGTTGGCCCACCTGGCAGTACCAGACTGATCAAAAGGCCAGTCCTACACTGCAAGAGGGAGTTGCAGCGCAAGGCAAATGCTTTGTGAGGCAGGAGTTTACTATGTTCCACTTCACAAAATGCATGCTACTGAATACTATAGGAAACTGCTCCTTTGTGCATGGTTACCCCCCACTTTTTGCCTGACATCTGATGCAATCTGACTTGATGTGCCCTGGGTCCCTGCCAATCAGGTCCCCAGGGCATGTGTTCTTTCCGAAAACCTATACTTTTGTACCCATAAATGGCACCTCTCTGGCCACAGGTAAGCCCCTTGTAAAAGGTACCATGGGTACCAAGGGCACTATGTCCAGAGAAGGCTTCTAAGGGCCAAGGCACTATTGTGCCACCCTTAGAGGCCCTGTACCTTAAAACCCTCACACTGCCATTTGCGGCTACGTGTTTTGGTGCAGAGAAAAGTGAAGAGTCGACATGGCACACATGCTGCCATGCCTACAGCCCACTGCCTGAAGCCTAGGTAAGTTACCTCTCTAGCAGGGTGCCCTAGCCCTCAGGTGAGTGTGCAGTGGCATGAGCCATGTAACCCTATAGTGTCTAAGTTCATTCTTAGACATTGTAAGTGTAGTAAAGCCCTAAAGAGTATATGGTCTGGGAGTTGGTCATTCCAAATGCCACAGCTCCATAATGGCTTTAACTAAAATCTGGGAAGTTTCGTAGCAAACTTCACAGCACATAAATCCCTCACTGGCATCAGTGAGGGTTTAAAGGTAATATGCATCTTAGAGATGCCCCCTGAAAAACGACCAGCCCTGGTGTGGTTCCTGAATGGCTGCCCGCCATTTGCTACCACCAGACAGGTCTCTGGACCCCTGGGTAGAGAGCCTCCGCTCTCTGGGTCCAGAGACACAGCCCATCCTGGGGAGTGGTGTCATACCTCCTCCCTTAGGATGGGCTGGGTCCACGAAGTGGAAGCTTCAAAGGCCTGCCGCCTTTGGAAGCGGACCCTGCCTTCTGCTGCCCCCAGCAACTGGCTCCCACTGGTTCTGCCCCCCCCCGCTTTGGGCGGGAGAATCGGTGGGAAAACCAAGCTAGGAAGAGAGGTGTGCCCACCTTTGCCAACCCCACCCCTCATGTGGGGGAGGCGAGGTGAAGCACACATCTCAGACCCCTCCATCTTGAAGATGAGGGGACTCAGTCTAAGGAGAGCCTCATGCCCCCTCCCACTGGATGGTGGCAGAATAGGATGTGTACCCATTCCAAGGAAGGGACCCATTGGTCCCGAACTGCACACCCCTTTAAGCACCCCTATATCTAGTATTTAGGGGCAACCCTGAACCTTGCCTCCTCAGATTCGAGGAAGAAAGAAGGACCGAAGAGCCGTGCTGACCCAGGAAGAAAGACAACTACTGCTTTGGCCCTAGCCGTACCGGCCTGTCCGCCTCCAACCTGCCTACAGCAAAGAAACCAGCGTGTCCAGCAGCCCCTCAGAGCCTGGAGGATGTGCCCTGCACTCACCTTACAGACGGTCTCCAGTGAGCACCAGATGTGCTCAACAAAGACTCCAAGACCAGAATCCGGATTCCAACGACTCTGCAATTCTGCACCACTCTGCACCCGACGACCACGGCCTGAGTTCGAGTGGCACAACACCACGAGGAGGTCTCCCCAGCGATCCCGACATGGGATCTTGTGATCCCCGACCTCCCTTAAGCTTCAAGACGCCTGCATCCTCAACCTGAAGGGTCCCCCCGACCGCGACCAGAACGGGTAAGAAAACCCAGATGCCGGAAGACACCCCTGCACCCGACATCCCACGGCCTTGGGTGGCCCAACCGACGGTGTCCAGTCATACCCCAAAATCCCAACTTACTTCTCCAGCTGGTGGTCGCCTTCAGGAAGTCTCCCTTCCCCGAGCCTGCACCAACTTCAACGAACCGAAGGTCTCCATTGAAAAGCACAGGGTATCAGACGTCTTTTTGGTACCCTGGACCCACCCGGCTGCCCCAGTGCCACTGGCGGTGCAGCTTCTGTGCTGGTCGTTGGCCCCTGCAGTGCTGACCTCAACCCCAGGAGCTTTGCTTCCACACCAGAGTGGCCTGCTCGTCAGCAGACCCTGACCAAAGGCCCCTCTTTAGCCCCATTGGCTAACATTGGGCCCCTGCACTCTGCACCCGGCCACCCCAGTGCCGCTGGTGGTGCAACTAGAGTGTCTATCTAGACCTTGGGGAACCTTGGTCCTAACCCCCAAAACTCCCACTCGTAAGTTGTGTACTTACCTGGGTAACCGCTAACACTTTCTCCCATAGGAACCCATGTTATGAGATTTTGGGCCTAAAATGTTTTGTGTTCAACTGATGTTTGTATGGAGAAAAGGGAACTAAAACTGCAAAGTATAAAAAGCTCTTACCTTGTATGGTGAGATCCTAAGATGTGGTATCTAGGCATACCACTCCCAGTACTCAAAGTAATCCAAAAGTAACTAAAACGTACTCTGAAAGTAATTACTATGTAATTCAAACTGCATTTTAAAGTAATACAAACCTATAACAACTGCAAATCCATCTTCTTTTGCATTTCTGTGTGTAAAGGTGTACATGTGAAAGTATATATTACCTACCTGTGCCATGTCCTGCTTGGTTATAGAAATAAAATACAAGTATACCTTTTTTATACTTACTCAATTGGTCTGGATTTGGTCTCCGAGTGGATCAGTCTTGATTGAGTGAATACAATAAATGCTTAACACACCCTCTGGATAAGCCTACTACTCCCACAAAGAGAGCTGTTAGTTACTTAACGAATTTATCATCTGCTATACCTCTGGGGATTCCCTGGACTCTATGCATACTATACCTTACTTTGGTATAGTATATACAGAGCCAGCTTCCTACGTTGGTGGCAGCGGTGGGATGTAAAGCCATGCATTTATTGGACTAACTTAGTCAACCCCTGATCACATGACAAGAATAGAAAAATTGTCTTTAGTACAACTCATTTTTGAATTGACTAGTTTTTCAAAATTTCTAAAAATCTTGTTAGGGCCTTGTGTTAAGTCCCTGTAGCCGGTTTTAGAAAAAGAAAAAAAGTCACTGAAGTTAGGGGGCTGGAAGTATCTGAACTATGAGTGCAGGTCTTAAAATAAAATAAAAAGAATCCCACTTTAGAAATATAATGAGCGACACAGGGAATATGGCTGAGGAGCTCAACCTCACCCCTTACTCCAACCTACAGTTTAGAGAGTTAAGGCTTCTCTGTATGGCTAAACAGATAAGAATTGGGTCCAACCCTATCAGGATACAACTCCAAGAGTTCCTGGCAAGGCATGCAAGGGACCACACCACAGAAGAAGGTAAAGACCTTAAGGAGAATGGGGAAAGTAGTGAGGATGATGAAGTCTTGGACCAACCACCTCAACTATTTAGGGAGAAAGGGAACTTTGTGTCCTTCCCTCCACATCCAAGAGGTACAGGGTCTGGCTCCTACAGAGGTAGGACCAACTCCATACCAGACAGTGAGGATAACATCACTGAGGAGGATCTCTTTTTAGCAAGGGTGACCAAAAGACTAGATCTACAGACTCAGCTCCTAGCTCTAGAAAAAGAGAGAGCAGAGATCGGCCCAGGACCCATCAATGGTGGCAATTTAAAAAGCTTGGAAAAAGAAGGATCTTATAATCCTAAAATCCCCAAAGAGATTGTCCCTAAATTTGAAGATGGTGGGGACATCAACAAGTGGTTCACAGCCTTTGAGAGAGCTTGTGAAGCTGGAAAAGTGAGAAAGTCTCTTTGGGAGGGGGAGACTCCTTTGGGGACTGTTCTCTGGTAAGTGCAGACAAAGAATTCTGACCCTTAGAGGGGCAGAAGCAGAGTCCTATGAACTCATGAAGGTCATCCTGATTGAGGGATTTGGACTCACTACTGAGTACAGAATTATATTCAGGTGGGATCAGAATTCCCAGAGTCAGTCCTGGGTTGAATTTGTAGACTACTAAGAAAATACACTAGGTGGCTGGCTGACTGGAAGTAAAGTGCAGAATTATGAAGGACTTTATAATTTGTTTATGAAGGAACACATTTTAAGTAACTGCATCGATGAAAAGTTGCATCAGTATCTGGTAGACCTAGGTCCAATTTCTCCCCAAGAATTGGGAAAGAAGGCGGACCACTGGGTCAAGACAAGGGTAACCAAGACAACCACTAAGGGTGACCAAAAGAAAGGAGTCACAAAGCCTCTCCAGGGAAATGAGGGTGAGAAACCTAAAGATAAAACTCAAGAGTCTTCTAAAATTCCCCAAAATCCTGGCCGGGGGTGGGCAGAAGAACTCTTCCCAGCCCACTAGTGGGTACAAGGGGAACATTTTGATCCTGAAAAGGCCTGGTGTTTCCACTGTAACAAGAAGGGACACCGAACTAGAGATACAAACCAGCCCCTAGTCCCCCACCAGTTTCTACTGATATGGCAAATTTTCAGATGGGATCAATAGTGTGGCCAGAGTAAATCAGGGTTCACACTGAGGCGGTTTTAGTTTCTGAAGGAAAGGGAGGGTTAGCCACTTTGGCTGTCTGGCCCCCTAATTTAAAATAAGTGCCTGCAGTACCCCTTAGTGAATGGGGCTCAGATAGAAGCCCTGGGGGATATAAGTGCCATTATCACAATGGTGAGGGATACACTAGTTTCCCCAGAGCAATACCTAACTGGAAAAACCTAACCAGTTACCAATGCTGACAGTGTCACCATTAACTATTCCATGGCTATGGTGATATTAGACTGGGGAGGGGTTACTGACCTGAAACAGGTAGTGGTCTCTCCAAAGCTCACAGTAGTATATTTTATTGGCCCCAGATGTCCCAAAAAGTGAAGGAATTTGTAAGCTCCTGTGTCACCGGTCAAGCCAGTGGCAAGACAGGAGGGCACCCAAAGGCCCCCTTAGTTCCACTACAAGTGGTTGGGGTACCCTTTGAGAGGGTAGGAGTGGATAAAGTTGTTCCACTTGAACCCCCCAGAGCTTCAGGAAACAAGTTCATACTAGTAGTGGATTATGCAACTAGGTATCCTTAAGCCATTCCCCTTAGGAATGCTACAGCCTCTGGGGTAGCCAAGGCCCTCATTGGAGTCTTCACCAGGGTAGGGTTTCCTACAAAGGTAGTATCAGACCGAGGTACCAACTTCATGTCTGAGTACTTGAAACACATGTGGGATGAATGTGGAATGATCTACAAGTTCACAACACCTTACCACCCACAAACCAATGGCCTTGTTGAGAGATTTAACAAGACATTGAAAGGCATGATAATGGGACTCCCTGAAAAGCTCAAAGGTAGATGGGATGTCCTGTTGCCGTGCCTGCTTTTTTGCCTGCAGAGAGGTGCCTCAGAAGGGAGTAGGGTTTTCAAACTTTAAACGTCTGTTTGGCCACCCAGGAAGGGTGAGAGAGACCCCATCATGTACCAAAACAAGATGTGGTGGACTATGTACTAGGCCTTTGATCCAGGATGGCAGAATACATGCAGAAAGCATCCAAACCCCTTGAGGCCAGCCAGGAGCTCAAGAAGCTCTGGTATGCCCAAAAAGCTGCACTGGTAGAATTCCACCCAGGGCAACAGGTGTGGGGTTTGGAGCTAGTGGCACCAAGGACCCGCCAGGATAAATGGAGTGGCCCCTAGCCTATCCTAGAGAAAAAGAGTGAGGACACCTACTTGGTAGGCCTGGGTACTAGCAGGTCCCACAAAAGGGTGATTCACGTGAACCGCCTCAAACTCTATTGAGACAGGGCTGATGTAACCATGCTGATGGTTACGGATGTGGATCAGGAGACAGAGAGTGAACCTCTCCCTGACCTCCTCTCCTACAGCCCCCAAGATGGGTCACTAGATGGAGTGGTCTACTCAGACACCCTCTCTGCCCAATAGCAGGCTGATTGCAGACAAGTTCTGCAACAGTATGCCCAGCTCTTTTCCTTGACCCCTTGTCAGATACCTTCGTGTACCCATGATGTGGACACTGGAGACAGCTTGCCAATCAAAACAAAAATCAATCGCCAGTCTGACCAAGTCAAAGAAAGCATCAGAGCGGAAGTCAGCTTGATGCTGGAGTTGGATGTCATTGAGCCTTCGGAGAGTTCCTGCGCCAGCCCAGTGTGGTCCTAGTCCCCAAACCTCATCCACAGAGTAGAAAGAGAGAAATTAGGTTTTGTGTGAACTACAGAGGCCTCAATGCTCTCACCAAGACCGATGCACACCCTAATCCCCAGGGCTGATGAATTGATAGATAATCTGGGGTTGCCAAATAATTAAATATCTTTGAATTAACTGCAGGGTACTGGCAGATTTGGATGGCCCCTGGAGCAAAAGAAAAAAACACATTCTCCACACCTGATGGGCAATTCCAGTTTACTGTGATGCCCTTTGGTCTAAAGAATGCCCCTACCACTTTCAAAAGGTTGGTGAATTAAGTCCTTGCTGGGTTGGAATGCTTTAGTGCAGCTTATCTTGATGATATTGCTGTGTTTAGCTCTTCCTGGCAGGATTACCTGGTCCACCTGGGGACGGTTTTACAGGCGCTGCAGGCCTAACTATCAAGGCATCCAAGTGCCAGATAGGGCATGGAACTGTTGTGTACTTGGGTCACCTTGTAGGTGGAGGCTAAGTCCAACCCCTGCGACCAAAAATCCAGACCATTATGGACTGGGAAGTTTCAACAATCCAGTCAGGGCATTCCTTGGCATGCCTGGATACTATAGGAGGTTTGTGAAGGGATATGGGCCCATTGTGACTCCCTTCACAGAACTTACCTCCAACAAGATGCCCAAGAAAGTGAACTGGACAGTTGGCTGCCAAAATGCTTTTGACACCTTAAAAGTGGCAATGTGCTCAGTATCTATTCTTAAGGCTCCAGATTACTCCAAGCAGTTCATTGTGCAGACTGATGCATCTGAGCTAGGGATAGGAGTGGTCCAAACCCAGACAAATGATGGACAATACCAACCTGTTGCTTTCATAAGCAGAAGGCTACTCCCCACGGAACAGTGTTGGAGTGCCATTGAGATGGAGGCCTTTTTGCTGTGGTTTGGTCCCTGAAGAAGTTGAGACAATACCTGTTTGGTACTCACTTCCTAGTTCAAACTGACCACAGACCTCTCAGATGGCTGATGCAGATGAAAGGAGAAAACCCAAAACTTTTGAGGTGTCCATATCCCTACAGGGAATGGACGTTACAGTGGAACATAGACCTGGGACTGCCCATGCAAATGCAGATGGCCTTTCCAGATTTCTCCACTTAGTCAATGAAGACTCTCTTGGGAAAGGTTAGTCTAATCCTCTTTCATTTGGGGGAGGGGTGTGTCCCTTTTTGCATGGTAACCCCCCAGTTTTTGCCTGACATCTGATGCAACCTGACTTGATGTGCCCTGGGCCCCTGCCAATCAGGTTCCCATGGCCTGTGTTCTTTACCAAAACCTGTACCTTTGTACCCACAATTGGCGCCTCTCTGGCCACAGGTAAGCCACTTGTAAAAGGTAACATGGGTACTGTAAGAGGATGACTTAGTATATGGTGCACACTTATTTAAGTGATGCACCATGCACTAATCCAGGTGACCCTTAAGGTGGTTTTAGTTGTCTTAGACAACCATAGAAAGCTCTCTAAGTGGTAACTGTGGAGAGCAGCCTTCAGGCTTAGTCCAGAAGGAGTGTTAAGCAGCTTGTTTTACCAGAACTAATCATATAGTGTGGGTTAAACGAAAAAGAACCACACAGTGTAGTTATATAAATATATATATTTATTATACACACTCACTAACACATTGGTATATCTCCTACCCAGAGATAACACAATACTTCAAATGTAAACAGGTAAGTAAGCACAAATACACCGTGGTCTCCAGGAGGAGACCAAACCATATACTAAAAAAGTGGAATGCGTACTGCGACCAAAGTCAGGACTTCGACCAGAACACTCAGAAGAGCTGGGGACCCATGGAACCCAGGAACCCCACGGAGGCTATGTGCAGAGTAGAAACACAGCCGAGTACTCAGTGCAAGTCAATGGGAAAGTCGTAGTTGCAGTTTTTAAGAAGGAACTTTCCCAGTGGACCATGAAGAAACCCCGTGGAAGAAAAAAGGCTGGAGAGTCACCTCACCCGTTGATACCCCAGGAACCAGGATACCTATACCAGGGAAGCCGGGAGCATAGGTGTGAAGTGATATCAGAAACCGCTGTAGACCACAATGGAGGACTTCAGAAAAGATGCCGCTGGCGAAGAAGGTGAAAGAGTACAGTATAATCCAAGGATGGATTCTTGAAGAGAAGTACCTGCAAGCAGAGGGGACAGAGTCGGAAGTGACCAGAAGGCACGGAAGACAAATGATCGCCGGAAGATGCAGGAGTGATATCGGTGACCTTGTCGCTGCAGTTGTGAGGACCAGCACTTTCAGTACTAGGGGTGGTATGCCTAGATACCACACCTTAGGATCTCACAATACAAGGTGTGTAAGACTTTTTATACTCTGCAGTTTTAGTTCTTTTTTCTCCATACAAACATCAGTTCAACACTCAGAACATTTTAGGCCCAAATCTCATAACATGGGGTCCTATGGGGAAAAAAAAGTGTTAGCGGTTTCTCAGGTAAGTACACAACTTACGAGTGGGAGTTTTGGGGGTTAAGACCAAGGTTCCCCAAGGTCCAGATGGGCACTTGGGTTGCAACGACCAGCGGCACTGGGGCGGCCGGGTGCAGAGTGCAGGGGCCCAATGTTTGCCAATGGGGCTAAGTGGGTCTCCGGTTAGGGGCTGCTTACGAGCAGGCCACTCAGGTGGGGGAGCAAAGCTCCTGGGGTTAAGGTCAGCACTGCAGGGGCCAACAATCAGCACAGGAGCTGCACCACCAGCGGCACAGGGGCGGCCGGGTACAGGGTGCCAAGGAGACGTCTGGGACCCTGTGATTCTCAATGGAGACCTTCAGCTCGGCAAAATTGCTGCAGGCTCAGGCAGCGAGACTTCCTGAAGGCGACCACCGGCTGGAGAGGTATGTTGGGGTCTTGGGGGGGTGCCTGGACACCGTCGGTTGGGCCCCCCATCTGGCGTCAGGTTTTCTTACCAGTTCTGGTCTAGGGACCATTCAGGTTGAGGCTGCAGGCATCGTCCGCAAGGTTGAGGGAGATTGGGCGGGATCACCAGGTCCTAGGTAAGGATTACTAGGAGGACCTCCTCGTGGTGTTGGGCCACTCAAACTCGGGCCGTGGGTATTTGGTGCAGAGTGCTGCAGAATCGAGGAGTAGCCGGAATCCGGATTCTGTGGGCGAGTCTTGGCTTGAGCAAATCAGGCGCTCACGCGAGAGAGTCTGTAAGAAGTTTGCAGGGCAAGTCCTTCGGGCTCGGGGGGTTGCTGGCTGCTGGACTCGTGGGGTTCTTCCGTTAGGCAGGTCATAGATAGGACAGGCCAGTAGGGCTGGGGCCAAAGCAGTTGGTGTCCTCTTCTTCCTGGGTCAGCACGGCTCTTCGGACCTTCTTCTTTCTTCCTAGAATGAAAGGGTGGGGCATCTATTAGCTGTCCGTACAAGGCAGAAGACAACTCGGGGGGAGATTAGGGAAATAAGGGACCCAATATGTGGTTTAGTTCCATGCCCGGCAGGTATACGCTCTTAGTTTCAGAGGTACTATCAGCAGCTGTATACGGAGGATACTCGCTGGGGGAGACGAGAAATAGATGAGGATACGCCTTGCAATGGGCTTTCCCCGGAGAAGAGGGAATTGCTGGAGGAGCCAATCAGGGGAGAAGAGGTTAATAGGGCAATCCAGTTGGTGCCAACAAGGAAGGCGGTTGGAACAGATTTAATTCCGGGAGAATTTTATAAGGTGTTTGCACCCTGCCTCCAAGAATTTATGAGGGAGGTTGTTTTAAAAGCACAATCAGGTGGGGTGGCACCAGAGTCATGGGGTTCAGCTAACATAATAGTGTTCCCTAAGAAGGGCAAGCCGACCCATGAGCTTGGATCATACCGTCCAATTACTTTGGTTAATAGCGATGCCAAAATCTACGCTAAAGTTTTAGCTAGGAGGTTGGCGGGGTAATCAAGAAACTTGTCTCCCCGGTTCAGCATGGGTTTGTCCCAGGGCGCAGTACAATTGATCATATTCGCCGGGCTATTACCCTATTCGACGCTGCTAAGATTGCCGGAGACCCTATGGCTTTAGTACTGCTGGATGCAGAGAAAGCCTTCGATAGGGTCTCCTGGCCTTTTCTATGGGCAATAATGGATAAAAATGGCTTGGGTCGGGGTTTCATAAAAGCAATTCAGACGCTAGATCATAGCCCAGTAGCCAGAAATTCTAGCATATGGTGATGAACTAGCAGTAACTATGCCCGACCCAGAAGGTGCCCTAAGAGAAACTGACATAGAGACAGGGAAGTTTGGGCAGATCTCAGGGTACTTGTTTAATCAAAATAAGACACAGGTCATCGTCAACAGCTCGGCTCTCTTGAATGATAGCCAGGTAGTTCCGCAGGCAGTGCATCTTCGGGTGGATATTACGGCTGACGTCGGACAACCCGTCGATATAAATTTGAGTCCACCGATTTGGAGAACTAAATCAGATTTCTCTAGAATGAACAATCTTAAGCTCACATTGATTGGGAGGAGTAACGTGGTCAAAATGCGTTTTTTACCCAAGATCTTGTACTTCCTAAGGGCTAGTCCCTTGGAGATAGAAGGCCGCTGGTTCAGGACCTTGAATCAGCTGATTTCTAGATCTTTGTGGGTCTACTCTTGTCCCAGGAGAGCCCTAACATTTTTGACTCTCCCGAGGGAAAGAGGAGGCTGGGCTGTCCCTAATCTCCTGCTGTATTATTGGGCTTGGACCCTCCAACAAATGACAGTTTTATTAAAAGGGGAGGGAGGAATAGGTGCAGGAGTAGCGGACCCTCCATCACTATATGAATTATTATTGGGGAATGAATCTAGGGGCTGTCTTCTACCCCATATGGAGTTTGGTTATTTTAAACCTGTCAAGTTTAAAACCTGGACCTGTGCCTTTCGGGTATGGACAGCAGTGCGGAAGAAATTTGGGCCAGGTTGTGTCAACACATATGCCCCTATGAATAATAATGAAATGCTCCCTGATATATTTAAGCCGCTGGAAAGAGCAGGGTTGGATGCATCTGGGGGACCTTATCGGCGATGGGGGGGGGGGGGTTCTTCCTTTTGAAGGGATCCAGAACAAGCTTGGGCTACAGGATAGGGAATTTAAGTATTTGTAGATCTGGGATTTTCTGTTAAAAAAGGAGGGGGGTGGGCATGGCTTTGCAAGGGTTGAATTGATAGATTTGCTTTTTTGTTTAATATCTGTTTATTGACCAAAACCAAATAAGAAACAATGCTTGTCGCACATCTCAAAGGGAAGGGGCAAGGAGGAAACAAATGCTAAGCACAAAAAGCGTGTCCCTCACAGGAAAGTTCGAATATTGGATATGGAAACAAATAAAGGCTATTTTGAAGGATGGCAGTACCTATGGATTAGGGGCAACAGTCTCGGATGAAAAAGTCATTTACATAGGAGAGGAGTCTCTTGTACAGCCCCGAGGGGCCTAAATTGAGCCCAGGGTCTAAGAGTCAGCATAAAAAAGATAGACTGTCCCAGAGGGACCCTTGCTATACAGCGGGGAGCAAACAAAGACACAAAAGCGACAATAGGAAACAAAACAGGGCTCCCGCCCAATTTGAAAGCATATATCGCTGTGCGACAGCACTCACAGGTTTTATGGCAATTAACATGTGAAGTAATAATAAACAAAAAGAGAGGAGCGAGGAAGAGAAATAAAAAATTTGTGAAGAGAAGACAAAAGAAGAAGAATCAAGGGACAGAGGAAATCAGAAAGAACAAGGAAAGGAAAGAGAGAGGAGGAGGAATGGATGCGCCAGGGAAGAGCAGGGGGGGGGAGGCCAGCAACAAGTCTCAGAGTGGAGTAGATTTGCTTTTTAAATCTAAGCCCTCAGTGGGAACTGTGTACAGGTTGTTGAATGATAAAATGGTGGATGATTTAACTAAACATATCGGCAGGTGGAAAGACCTGCTGTAGGTAGGAACTGGCAAATGCGAGGATTCGTTGTATCTCGCTCAATCCTCATTTATAGCAGCCAATTTGCAGGTGCAATGCTTCATGACTTGGTTCAGTCTGTACATCACCCCTGCTAAGATAGCAAAATGGGGGGGGCGGGGGTTGCCAGTACTCACTGCCCTCTTTGTGGCTGTTATTCGGTAGATATTATTCACATGTTTGCTTCTGACCCAGGCTGGATACCCTCCTCAAAAGAGATATGGGTAGCATGCTTGAGACATTGCTGGGGCTGCGGATAGTAATTACCCCTCAGTTAATTGTGCTAGGGGTGGGTGACGTAGAAGCTCCACAGCATATCCAGGTTTTTTTATTTATAGCCATGCCAGTGTTTAGACTCTGCCTGGCCACTGGCTGGCTAGATCCGGCTCCACCAACTAGTCAACAGTGGATGGCTAGATTATTGGTAGTATATCAGTTGGAATCTGCAGTCTATGAAAGGAGAGGGTGGCAGGCAAAGAAGAGAGGGCTGGAAATCTGGGCATCCTTGAGAACATGGATTAGTGATGTGGATGGTGACGCCATGTTGGTGGTTGGGAACACAGGGGACATAAGGGAGTAATGATGGGAATGCACCAGGACGGGGTGGGGCGCTATGGGGGTTTTTAGCGGAACTGTATCAGGGGCTCATAGGTCTGTGCTAGTTTAGTATTTTTTCTTTCCCCCCCCCCCTCTTTTTTTTGTATAGCTGGGTGATATGAAGATTAATTTTTCTTTGGCGACATGTCTGACTCTGTATTGATGCATGTAATCTCCCTAGGAATGAAATTGTATTCCTTTTTTGCTGGGCTTGGATCGGGATAGGGTGGGGGCTGGAGGTTTTTTTTGCTAAAAACTGTGCAATAAAGAAAGATTTTTTTTTAAAGAATCAGAGGAGTCAAGATTAAGGGTGGCCCTAAATACTAGATTTAGGGGTGTTAAACTGGGTGTGTAGGTTAGGACCAATGGGTCCCTTCCTTGGGGGTGGGTACACGCCCTATTATGCCACCCTCCAGTGGGAGGGGGCATGAGCCTCTTACTAATTGGCTGACTCCCCTCATCTTCAAGATGGAGGGGACCGAGATGTGTGTTTCACCTCGCCTCCCCCACCTGAGGGGTGAAGTTGGCAAATGTAAGCACACCTCTCTTCCTAGCTTGGTTCTCCCGCCGCTTCTCCTGCCCAAAGTGGGGGGCAGAACGGGAGGGAGCCAGTTGCTCGGGCAGCAAAAGCCAGAGACAGCTTCCAAAGGCAGCAGGCCTTTGAAGCTTCCCCTTTGTGGACCCAGGCTATCCTGGGGATGACACCTGCCTGTTTTTATATGATAATTTCTTTCGCCAAGGAGGATGGATTTTCTCTGTGTAGTTTACAGAGCAGTCCTGACCTATGGTTTACATGTATTGTTCAGTGTCACAACCAACTGTTCTGGGTTCACAGGCTTGAACATGCTGTTCGGACTTGAGTATCTAACCAAATGGATATGGCTAAAGTCTTATTGTCTTGGGTAATATATTCCTAATGCTTTTATGGTCTTATAATTTTTGGTAGTGGTTCTGTCCACAATTATTCAGAGGTGAGATCTTCTGAAGCAGTTTGTCTTACTGACATGGGTATGTTATTTGACATGGTTCAAGGGAACTTTATATGGTAGGGTATGTTTCTGCTCACCTACATTATTATACATTTCCGGGCTTTTCTCTCGTTCTGGACCAGGTTGGTTGGACCAGGTTGGTCTTACTAAGAGACTTTTCATGGTTACAGTTCGCCGACTCTCCTCCGGGGATGGTATGGCTTTGGCATTTGATTCTAAAGTAAGGAATCTGGGGCTAGCTGTCTATCAGATGAACAAGTTACTTCACTTTGGTAATGCATTATCTGGTAGAGACAGGATCTAACCGCAGATTCCTTAATGAACCTGCCATTCTCCCTGCTCTGCGAGCCGCGTCCTTTTGGGTCTCAATTATTTGTTTTGGTCTTTCACATCATGGGAAGAAAAAACAAAAGAGGGAGAACCCAGTAATTATTGGATGTACGATTCCGCTTTCAGACAGGCTAGATCCTGTCTCTACCAGATAATGCATTACTGAAGGTAACTAACTCGTTCTTTAATGTGGATGAATTCTGGAACTTATTTTTTCTGGATTGCTACTGGTGTAGGGAAGTATAGTTTACAGGGTATTCGTTATTGCCTCTGGCCTTTTTGCCAGAGCGTAACAGATGTTAATGCAAAGAATAATCAATTGGGAGATTGTCCTCTTCTGCACAGCATGTCCCCTCTTTGCTCCAACGTACCCCACAAAGAGTTGGTCGTCCACCAGAAAGCTTTAGTGCGGTTAAGGTAGGACGATAACCCTCTTTTTGGGTCCAGAGGTTGGCGATGTCCTTCTTCCTTAAAGGATGCGGAGGAGCATAGAAGGTGGGCAAGGTGACAGATTGCTCTAGGTGGAAAGGTGTCGCCACTTTTGGCAAAAAAGAAGCCCTAGTGCGGAACACTGCCTTGTCTGGGATCACTGTCCGGTAAGGAGGCTAAAAAAGTGCCTGCAACTTGCTCACCCTCCTGGCAGAAGTTATTGCCACTAAAAAGGCTATCTTGGTGGTAAGCAGCTGGAGGGGGCAATTGTGCAGTGGCTCTAATGGTGCACACATTAGATAAGTGAGGACCAAGTTAAAGTCCCACTGGGGCATGATAAAAGGGGAAACAAGTGTGTAAGCCCCTTCAGAAAGTTATTTACCATAAGGGACCTGAAAAATGACGGTTGGTCTGGCAACCGTAGAAAGGCAGAAAGGGCCGAAAGGTAACCCTTTAGAGTGCCCAGAGCAGAGCACTGCTGAGCAAGAGATAAGATGAAAAGGAGGATGTCAGAAAAGGAGGCAGACAGAGCGTCAATAGACAATTCTATACAATATTTACACAATTTTTGCCATCAGCAGGCGTAATCGACTTTGTGAAGAGACGCCTGGCTGCCAGAATAAATTTGCATACTTTGGGAGGAAGGTCGAATGCTGTCAATTGTCGCCGCTCAATCTCCACACAAGGAGGCGGAGAATTGACAGGTTTGGGTGGGGGACCTTCCCCTGCTGCTGCTACAGAAGAGCCTCCCGAAGGGGCAGCCTGATCGGAGGATCAATGCTCATCTGCAGAAGCTCGGGACACCAAACTCTCCGTGCCCAGTCCGGAGCCACAAGAAGCACTTCAGCCTGGTCGCTCCTGATCTTCTTGAACACTCTGGATAGGAGTGGTAAGGGCGGAAAAGTGTTTACGAGGCCTGAGCTCCACTCGAGACGAAAAGCGATGTCGAGCGAGATCCACCTTGGAAACTCCAATGCGCAAAACTGCTGACATTGCACGTTCTTGATGGAGGCAAACCGATCTAACCAAGGCTCTCCACACTGCTGAAAGAGTCCTTGCGCCACCACTGGATGGAGATGCCATTCGTGGTCCGCTAGGCACCAACGGCTGAGTTTGTCCGCCCTGGTGTTCACCAACCAGCCAGGTGTTGAACCACCAAGGATATGTCCTGTTGTTCCAGTCAAGTCTGGAGACGCAAGGTCTCCTGACAGAAGGTCCACAACCCCATCCTGCCTTGTTTGTTGCAGTACCACATGGCGGTGGTGTGGTCCACGAACACCGGAACCAGCCTTCCCTTGAGAGAAGGTAATTCTTTCAGTGCCAATTGTATCGCACAAAGCTCCAATAGGTTGATGTGGAGTCTGGTTTCCACTGGAGACCAGAGTCCTCTGATTGCCACATCCCCCAGATGGCTGCCCCATCCCAGGAGTGACGCATCTGTCACCACTGTAAGATCTGGGCTGGGAAGGGAGAGGGGTCTGCCTGTGACCCATTTGTGGTTTGTCAGTCACCACTGCAGATCTTGCTCAGTTCCCTCCAAGATCTGGACCAGGTTGGTGAGCTTTCCCGATGCTGCGCCCATTGGTACTTAAGCTCTGGGTGGGGAGCCAAAGTTGTTCCAACTCTTTCTTTGGGGCATTTAAGGGCTTACCTGTGGGGGAGTCTTCAGATTCATTGTGGGACAAGACTCAACCCTGAAACTCCGTTGCTCTTAGATTGCCTGGACACTTGCACTTTGCCTGGAACCATAACTGCACCAAGGAAGACTCCTGCTTGACCTGGTCTTGGTGTTCTGCAAGTCTTCTTCGTCATCGTCTGTGTCTGTGCTTCTACCAGGTTCCTCAACAGAACTGTGGGCATAAAGGACACCCAAATAAAACTACCTTGCATCTGCAGGTACCACAACAAAGATGACTAGCCTCCTGCTCCTGATGTTCTACAGACTTCCCAAGGCCCAGCAACACAGGTGGTGGTTCTGCAATTACCCTGAGGCCCGAGCTGTCCTTTCTGCAATTTTGAGGCCAGTATCCCTCATCAGAACCGATGGGACCAAACCCCTGTGAACCGTGTCAACTTGCCGTTGCCAAGGCTTGTTAGCTCTTCACTCCAGAGATCCTCAGGCTCCAAGAAGCTCCAGCCTCCTGCATCTCCTCCCTCCAAGATCCGCGTCCTCACCGCATCCTCTGCACCGTGGACCTCCGTTTTGGTGAGCTGCTCGAAGTCCTCTTGCGAATCCTGTGCCTTCGCCCTGTGGGTCCTCCGGAGGGTCTTCTACTGCTTCAGTGGACCCTCCTGCTCGCTCAGGAACTGCTCCGACTCTCCTGCCTTATGTGAGTCTCTTGGACCTTGCTGGTCCCAAGGTTTTTTGTTTCGTTCTCCATGCCAGTTGCGGCTACCAAAGCTTGTTTGTGCTCCTGCTGGACACCGACCACTTAGACACCGACATCTGACATGGTATAGCTTGTGCACGGCTCCTGGTCTTGCTCAGCATCGCCTGGTCCTCACAGCTGCAGCAACAAGGTCAGCGTCATCTCATATCAACCTCTGTACTTCAGTGGGCATTGTGCTACCATGCCTCCTGGTCACCTCCGGGTGGCATAGACTAACTCCTCTGCTTGCAGGTTCTTCGCTTCCAGAACCCACCCTTGGATTCCACCGGACTCCTTCACAGTCTTCTCCAGAGGCATCTTCTTCGAAGTCTCCCATTGTCGTCAACAGTAGGTTCCGACGTCACTTCACCCCATGCACCCGGCTTCCCTGGTGCTGGTAACCTGGTTCCTGGGGCATCCACGGGTGAGGTGGCTCTCCAACCTTCTGTCTTCTAAAGAGTTTCTTCGGGGGTCCTGGGGAATGGTCCTTCTTTGAAACTGAAACCGCGACTTTTCCATTGACTTTCATTTGGCAGGAGGCTGAATTTCCACTCAGCACACAGCCTCTGTGGGGTTCCTGGGTAATAACCTTGGGTGGTTCTTTGTGTCCTCGCTTCCTCTGGGTCTTCTGGTCCAAGTCCCGTTCTCCTTTGCAGTTTGCCTTCCACTTTCTTAATATATGGTGTGGTCTCCATCCTGGAGACCAGTGTATATTTTTGTTACTTACCCGATTATTTCAATGTATTCTTATGTATTGTGTTGATATCTCTGGGTAGGAGATATACCAATGTGCTAGTAATAGTGTATTTAATAAATAAGACCTATTTTTATAAACAATGTGTGGTTTCTTTCCATCTAGCCTATTCTACTGATTACAGTTGGTAAAGCAAGCAGCTTTACACTCCTTCAAGATGAGCCTGAAGGCTGCTCTCCACAGCTATCTTTTGGGGAGCTTTCAAAGGTTATCAAAGACCACTAAAATCACCATAAGGGCTGTCTGGATTAGTGCAACGTGTATCCCTTGAATGGGTATGCACCTTATGTTAAGCCAGCAACCTACATTGGTGTGCATTGGTTAGGATTAAAGCCTGTACTGTTTTACTATTTAATCAAGGTGAAGGTTACATGAAAAATCCTCACTAGTAGGCACACATAAAATACTGAGATCAAGTAAGTTCTCCTGAACATTTTGGATTGGTAGCGGAGGGTCTAGCACAACCATTTCTACAATCTTTGGACGTTTCGTTTTCACTAGGGTATGTAGGTGCTGTTATATTCCATATAGGTACCCCAATATAGGCCCGGGTAACATCACAACCTTTCACCTACATTACACACATAACGGGCTGTTAGGACTGACCATTTACCTAGTTACATTACTGCTTACAGAAAGTGGGGTTTTTCCTGAACAATAGCCTCATACATTATGCATGAGGATCCTAGGGTTCTTGGAAACTCAGCAGGACTACCATCTCCTGCATAATAACTAAATACAAGATTCATTCCCGACGTCATCCTAAGTCCGACAGTGGCACAGCGAGGTAGAACCCCTGGGGATACCTTTGGGTATATAAACATCACATCTTGCTGAGATAGTCAGAGGAGATCACAACTTCCATGCGACATGCATGCAGATACTCCAGCTCGCAGTGGTCTGACATCCCTTGTGGGGTGTCCAGCTCGAGACCAAGACGGGGTCCCACAGTCTCTCACTTCAGGTAATGGGGTTGACTTTATCCTAGAGGGATTCTTGGCTCAACACCTACACACATGCTAGGTACACTTAGGTACATCTAGTTAGGGTAGCATCGTAGGAGTACACATTTTATCATGTATTTTATATACTTGCCTGTATTCATAGTTATGGCAAGATGGTAGAAACCTACCATCCCTTCACCTTTTTAGTGCTTCTAATCATTTATATCTGTTTCTGTCTAGTGGTTGTTTCAGCACACCTATTTTACACTAGAATGACAAATGTTCAATAAATGCTCATTGAAAAACGTCCATATCGTTTATTCTGTGTATCTCTCTGAGGCAAAGTGAGCACGAGTGACTCAGCGAAAAGTATTGCACTGTTTCCAGGGTCCTGAGGGATCAGGGTTGTCATGTTTGATAGTTGCCAAGAACTATTCTCTCCTTGGTAAGAGGAGTTTCTCTTGGCACTGTGAGCTAGCTGGAATACAGGCCAACATACCCGGTGGGGGTGTCTGGAATCAGTCTGGACACCAAGCCTGCAGTGTATGTTGTCCAAACGCGCAGATCCTGTATAGGTCTTATAGGTACTACACGACAGTGCAACCCCACACTACACCTAGTACCATGTCTTTAGTTGGTTAGTCCAGTGAGGCTCAACCCTCAACATACAGTGGTCTTAAGTTCCTGGAACATAGGACCCTAGCTGCATCCAGGAAACTTAAGACAAGTGGCAACCCTAACACAAAGTAGCTCTTAGAGATGCTCCTGCAGGATGACCTCCAGAATCCTGATAGGTCTGAAGGGCAGGATAATTTGAGTATGGGTGATGTTGCTCCAGAAGAAGAGTCAGGGGTGTCTCAACCCAGTGACCCACATTTTGAGCATGACCAGGAGGAGTCTGAAGACCTCACTGGTACACTCTAGTCCCTCAGGGAATAGTACTGAACTGTAGGAACGTGCCCCTTTTTGCATGGTTACCCCCCACTTTTTGCCTGACCTCTGATGCAACCAGACTTGATGTGCCCTGGGTCCCTGCCAATCAGGTTCCCAGGGCCTGTGTTCTTTCCCACAACTGTACCTTTGTACCCACAATTGGCTCCTGGGAAACCCCTTGTAAAAGATACCATGGGTACCAAGGGCACTGTGACCAGAGGCCTCTAAGGGTTGTAGCACCTATTGTGCCACCCTTAGAGGCCCCCTACCTTAACACCCACACACTGCCATTGCAGGCTGTGTGTTCTGGTGCAGAGAAAAGGGAAGAGTCGACATGGCACACATCCCTGTGTGCCATGCCCACAACCCACTGCCTGAGGTCTAGGTAGGCCACCCCTCTGGCAGGGTGCACAAGCCCTCAGGCGAGGGTACAATGGCATGAGCCGTGTACCCCTATAGTGACCAAGTCTATTCTTAGACATTGTGAGGGTAGTAAAGCCATAAAGAGTATATGGTCTGGGAGTTGGTCATTACAAACTCCACAGCTCCATAATGACTTTACTAAGACCTGTGAAGTTTGGTAGCAAATTTCTCAGCACATTAAACCCACACTGATGCCAGTGCGGGATTTAATGTAAAATGCACTCAGATGGCATGTTAGAGATGCCCCCTGAAAAACGACTGGCCCTGGTGTGGTGCCCACCATTTGTCACCACCAGACAGTTTTCTGAACCTCTGGGTTAGAGAGCCTCTGCTCTCTGGGGGACAGAAACAAAGCCCATCCTGGGCTGAGGTCTCATGCCTCCTCCCCCAGGATGGGCTGGGTCCACGAAGGGAAAGATTCAAAGGACTGCAGCCTTTGGAAGCTGTCCCTGCCGTTTGCTGCCCCCTGCAACTGGCTTCCACTGGTCCTGCCCCCCACTTTAGGCAGGAGAATCGGCAAGAAAACTAAGCTAGGGATGAGTGCTCACCTTTGCCAACCCCACCCCTCAGGTAGTGGAGGCGAGGTGAAGCACACATCTCAGTCCCCTCCATCTTGAAGATGCGGGGACTCAGTCAATTAGGGAGAGGCTCATTACCCCTGCCAATGGAAGGTGGCATAATTGGGGGTGTACCCACCCCAAGGAAGGGACCCATTGGTCCTGACCTGCACACCCCTTTTAACACCCCTAAATAAATTATTTAGGGCCACCCTGAACCTTGCCTTCTCAGATTCAAGGAAGAAAGAAGGACAGAAGAGCCATGGTGACCCAGAAAGAAGAGGAGGACACCAACTGCTTTAGTCCCTGCCCGATCGGTCTGTCCAGTCTATGACCTGCGTACAGCAAGAACCCCACCGAGCCCAGCAACCCCCAGAGCCTGGAGGACCTGCCCTGCAACCATGAAACTCCATCTCCTTAACAAATACTTTCCTGACCAACATCAACTAACCTAGACTTCAATATCCGAGTTAACTCCTCTCTCTCTTGACATTCAAGGATAGTGGTGACCGGTCTGTGTTAACCACCTTCGTTTGTTTTCTCTCCCTCCGCTGCACTGTTTATCTATTTTTCATGTTGTATTTTTTATCTCTGTTTTTGCTTCCCTACTGCCTTCCTACTAAGTAATGCAATTTCCTTTGGTTTTGTACAGTGTGTATGTAAAGCGCTCTGATACCCACGGGTCTAGCTAGCGCTATATAAAACTTTTAAAATAATTTTTTTTTTTTTTAAATAAAAAATCTTACAGACTGTCTCCTGTGCGCACTGGATTTACTCAAGCCAAGACTCACCCACAGAATCCAGATTCCGGTGACTGCAGAATTCTGTACCATTCTCTACCCCACGCCCTGAGTGGCCCACCACCACAAGGTCGTCTCCGCAGCGATCCGGACCTGGGATCTGGTGATCCCTGACCTCCCTCAAGCTTCGAAACGACGCCTGCAGCCTCAAACTGAAGGCTACCCCGACGACGATCGTAGCTGGTAAAAAAACCTGTAACCAGAAGACACCCCTGCACCTGACGCCTCATGGCCTTCTGTGGCCCAACCGATGGTGTCCAGGCATCCCCCAAGATTCCAACTTACCTCTCCAGCTGGTGGTCACCTTCAGGAAGTCTCCCTGCCTGAGCCTGCAGCAAATCTGCCGAGCTGAGGGTCTCCATTGAGAATCACAGGGTCCCCGACGTCTCCTTGGCACCTGCACCCGGCTGTCTCTGTGCAGCTGGTGGTGCTGATTGATGGCCCCTACAGTGCTGACCTTAGCCCCTAGGAGCTTTGCTCCCACACCCGAGTGGCATGCTCATGAGCAGTCCCTAACGGAAGGCCCCCGTAGCTAACATTAGGCCCCCTGCACCTGGCCGCTCTAGTGCTGTTGGTGGTGCAACTCTAGTGTCTACACAGACCTTGGGGAACCTTCGTTCTAAGCCCCAAAACTCCCACTCGTAAGTTGTGTACTTACCTGAGAAACTGCTAACACTTTTCCCCCATAGTAACCCATGTTATGTGATTTCAGGCCTAAAATATTTTGTGTTTAACTGATGTTTGCATGAAAATAAAGTAACTCTGCTTTAACTTGAGAATTGTTGTACTTACCTGTAAGTGACCCATCCTAGTGTATGGTATCTTGGCATATCACCTCAAGTAATCAAAGTAACTAAAAAATAATCCAAGAGTAATGAAAAGTAATTTCTATGTAATTTAAACTGTTTCTAAAGCATATACAAACATGTAATGATTGCAAATTCAACCACAACTGCATTTCCTTGAAAAGTCTTGCATTTAAGAGCATATTTTACTTACCGGTGCAAAGTCCTGCTTTCTCTTAAAATAAAACATAAGTATACCTTTGTTATACTTACCTAATTAGTCTTGATTCTGTCTCTGAGTGTGTGTAACCAGTCCTTGATTAAGTGAATACAATAAATGCTTAACACACCCTGTGGATAGACCTAACTGCTTGCCCACACTACCACAAAGAGAGATGTTAGTACTTACATAATTTAGCCTCTGCTATACCTCTGGGGACTCCCTGGACTCTGTGCAAACTATATCTCACTTCGGTATAGTATATACAAAGCCAGCTTCCTACATGAAGGTACAGAGGAAGGCTCTAGAGGTAGGCCCCCCCCCTTTTTATTTTTTTTTATTGACTTTTGGTCATAGGTTACGTTTACATAGCGGTATCCTGAATGGTGCATCATAGCATGTCACATAAGTTACAGCAGTCCGACATAACAGAGTAGTTCATCACATCTGAAAAATCGGTATCCCCTCTTTTGTATCTCGACCTAGTACAGAATCCAACGCATCTCTGCTCAGCGTATTGTGTTAGATAGCGACAACTGATAAGCCACCTGCGGGCTCCATATACCTTTTGGACGGGAGGGTGCAAGTAGCTCCTCCGCATACACCTCCAATTGCTCTTACAATATACCATGTCATCTATCCAATGATGTAGCATAGGAGATCTTTGTTTCCCCCAATTCATTGCTTCTCTTCTCTTAGGCAGTAGCAGGGCTACTGCTGTAATCTACGATTGGGTGGCCGCAGCGGCCTCACAATGCCAAGCAAACATAGTTGTGGGGTATTAAGTATAGACTCTGACACCATAGCTGCCAAGGCTGTTGTCACTCCTGTCCAGAAGTGATTAACCACTGGGCACGCCCAGGCCACATGCAGGAAATCCACCTGCATCTCCCTGCAACTTGTGCATTTTGCAGTTGTGAGTAGTCCATATCTGAACAATTTAACGGGCATATAGTAAATTTGCTGTAAAAACTTAAAACGAATAATCCGCAAATTACAATTTGGAGTCAGCATACCTGTGAGTATGCAACAGAAAATCCATTCTTCCTTAGACAAGGGTGAATCAAGTGTGGCATTCCATTTATCTAGGGTGTGGTTGGAATTTGTGTGTTTCTCTCTGTGCCGCATCATATAGCTTGTTAATGAGGTGCCCATGAGTTGGGCTAGTAAGCATAATCTGCAAGGACAGTTGGCGTTGAGAAGAAGGATGGATGCAACTCTTATTGCCATCCGCAGACACAAGTAAATGAAGCTCAAAAGAGGAGTTTGCATTTTGTCAGAGGAGAGTTCCTGCAAGGTAATAAAGGACCCATCTGGGAATATGTCACCCATTGTTCGGAGGCCAGCACTCACCAGTATCGTCAGGGCCTTCCGTTCCTGCTTGACTGATCTGTCTGGGTGGTGTTTGAGTAGGAGGGCAGGATCATAAAGTGGGATCTTACCGACCCGTGCACCCAGAGTTTGCCAAGCAGCCATAGAGGTCTTAACAGACTTGATCTCAGCGCGGGTGATGACCGATGTCTTCTGCATTTAAGAGCCTGTAGTGGGAGGGGGTGTGCGTCATCAAATTCTATCGCAACATGAGATATAAATTCATGAGGGTGATGCCAATAATGTGCCAAGTGTGCTTGGGCACATAAGTAATGTAGATGGAGGTCAAGAGTTCTAAACCTGCCTTGGGCGTACAGTAATGTAAGCACTTCCCAACTAATTCTAGGTTGTCCACAGGCCCATACCAATGTTACCATATGGGAGTGTAATGGTTTGAAAAAATGGAGGGGGTAGCGTGATTGGAATGTTGACATAGATATAAAAAACATGGAAGAACAATCATTTTAAGGGTCGCTATTCTATCTGCTAGAGATAATGGCAGTCTAATCCATCGAGCTATCTTATCTTCCAAATTGGAGATTGCCCTCCCCTAGTTTTCCCTAAACACCCTCTCCGGATCTCTGTGCACCCAAATTCCTAGGTATTTAACCAGGTCTGTTCGCCATTCCAGGGGGAATTCTAACGAGATCCTCTGTGTGCATGGCAGCAGAGGAATAATAACGTATTTAGGCCAGTTAACGCATAATCCAGCATATCCTTTGAAGCGAATATATTCTCTAATTAAAGGTGCCAAGCAATCAGTGGGGTTGCGCACATAGAGGATCATGTTGTCCGCATATAGTGATATGCTAATTGGTTGCCATCTAAAACGCAGCGACGACTTGGCATGGCGCTGCCGTATTTTACAGGTTAGGGGCTCATGGGGCCAGGGTGAACAGTAGCAGGGATAGGGGGCAACCTTGCTGCGTCCCCCTGTGAATCAGCAGCGGCTCTGTCGTGTTACCATTTATATGGATCCATTGAGTAAATGCTTGCGGCATTTCCATCCTCTGTAAAATGGTGAACAGGAAAGCTCATTCTACCGAGTCAAAAGCTTTAGCAGCATCTAATTGTGCCGCTGCTGCCGCCTCCATATGGGGGGGTTAAGCTGATGGAAGAGGGTGAAAATAGTACGTAGATTGTACATTGTAGAGTGCACAGAAATGAAGCCAGATTGGTCTGGCAGCACCAGATTTTGTAGCAAAGGTTGGATTTAAGAGGCAATTATTTTTGCCAGAATTTTGGCGTCTAAATTGATGAGCGAAAGCCTTCTATACAACCACTCGCAATACTCTGGTGGCTTGTCTGGCTTTAATAAAGTGATCAATATGGCTTCCCGCAAAGAGGTGGGAAGTATGCCAGTTTCGTAAGCCTCCTTATACATTTCGAGCAAGTGCGGAGCTAGTAGATCCCCAAATTCTGTGTAAGAATTCTCCTGTTAGGCCATCTGCTCTGGCTGCCTTACCATTGGGCAGCGTGTGGATCGTGTCCCGAATTTCCTCTTCCATAATAGGCGGCGTCAGGTATTCCCGTTTCCCCTGTGATAGCCAAGCCATAGCTATATCATCGCGATATTTCGCAATCGCATCCTCTGACACTACCGTTCGCGTGGAGTATAGATGCGTTTAATAGTCAATGAACTTGCGTAATATAGATGGTGTGTTGAAGTATTCCCCTCCCTGTGCGTCTATTCTCTTCACGACTAGGGTAGGTGCCCATGGAGTTTTTAACTTGTTGGCAAGTGGTCAACCCGGTCGGTCCCGCTCGCTGTATGAACGCGCTACATGACGCGAAACAAATTTCACTTCGCGATCTGCCATCTCTTGATATGCAGTCACTTTTTCCTGGATGTCCACAAGGAGTGTGGGATCTAACGTCCTCATGTTCATTTCCAGTCCCGCTCTAGGATATGTCGTTGTTGACGGATATCTCTAAGAATTCCAGCCTCTTTCCTGAGGCTAATCCCCCGCAGTTATCTTGAAGCCTTCCCATAGCGTGTATGCTCCTGTCACCGTGCCCACATTATGCTCAAAATAGTCTATGATGGCTGTTCTCATTTCGCCCCTAAACACCTGGTCTAGTAATGCACTTGCTGAGAACCGCCATATAAATTGTGCCGCTGTGTGAGAAGGTACATATAGTGTCAGCCTGACAGGGGTGTGGGCGTATAACGTTCTTGGCAGTTAATCAATCGCCGCAGCTCAATTACTGACCTCACGGGTGGCTAACAAGTAGTCTAATCGTGACCAGGAGTTTTGTGCCAAAGAGACCGTTCCCTCCTGCCGGAGGGGGTTACGTAACCTCCATATATCCAAAAAGCTATGCTCCTCCATAATCTCCCAGAGCACCCTAGTAGCTCATCTGCCATATCGTTAATTCAGGTTCAATCTATCCAGAGCAGGGTCTAGACATGTGTTGAAATCGCCCCCCCACCCGACCACCACCTGCTTCGCATGGAGTCGCGCCCAAACTGCATGAAAAAGTCAGGGTCGTCGATGTTTGGCCAGTAGACATTTACTAGCGTTAAGATAGCACCACAGAAAGTGCCCTGCACAATAACATAATGGCCCTCCGCATCTCTGTCCGTGTGCCGGACTACAAAGGGTGCGCTCATTTTGACCAGTAAGAGTACTCCTCTGGCATGGGGGGTGTGGCTAGCCAGCCAACATGGCGGACGCTGATCCTTAACGCTCCACGCTCATCCCCCCAATTATCCTGAAAAATGTTAGATACTTGCTCCATCGACTCTTATAATAAGTCACGACCGGCGTCAGAAGCCGATCTGATCAACATAAGTGAACGTGGAAGTGCTGCGGAGGCAAACGGCGAAGCGGAGACACTCCAAGCCCTGACGAGGGAGGTAGCCAGTTCGCCGCGAACGCAATTCGTGCCGACCCCGCTCTGAGCAGCTGCTGGAAGGAAGGCACAAAGGACCGGAGGAGCAGACAACCGGCGCTCCTGCTGAATCCAACGGGGCAGGAAGCAAGGCAATTCTGCGGCATCGCATGAAAGTCGTCTGTGTGAGGCGGTAGAGGTACACACTCCGCCTGCGCCGCAGCGAGACCCGGACAACCTCCTGCTCTGCTCGTAGGGGACCAGCAGCACTGTCCGGAGACCCCGCCTAAGGAAGCGCAGGTACGCGCCATAGGCGTTCACGAAGTATGAGACGTGAGCAGCGTCCAACACTGCCCCCCTGAGAGCCTGACAGTACTGAGCAGCGCCGACGCCGGGGAAGCCAGTAGGCCATGCTAGGGGAATCCTAGGTTATGGCAGGAAGGCCCGATCCGGAACACTCGCACTACCCCGAGGAACCGCGAGTCACAGAGCGGCCAATGTGCGCATCCACCACACACCCAGAGACATTAGCGCAGTAAGGCTGGTCCAAATCACAAGCAAGTTAACAGTGATCCGAGCAGATACACGAACCGTGCAGCACTCCACAGCGGCCCGAGTGCTGGCCCAGAAACACATGCAAAGAACCACAGGCCGCACGGAACCCAGGCCGCGCACGCCCAACTTTGGGGAAGGGAAAATCAGTGGGTGCAGAACGCCCCGACTGGCCCATAGCCCTGGTAAGCAGATCCTTACGGTTACGCGAGACCCCAAAATCAACCAACATTGCGGAACTATCCCCCGGACAATTGAAGCCGAGGGGACAGGTTTGAATCGGCGATTCACAGGGCGTCCGGTGATCAAGTACAAAGGCCCAGAGACCAGAACTGGTGAGTGAAAGTCTCGAACATTGAATGCCCCTACCGCAGCACCTGGACAAGGGGCGGGTGCGCGCCAACATGCAACAGGTCACGACACGGCCTGAAACACAGGAAGCCTCGCGCCCCAAGGGTGGAGATACAGAGGATCTACTGCATGCAGCACTAGCAGCCAAGCAAGACTCAGTCCTAACAGCGGTGGAAAAAATAGGGACAGCCCTGTACCAGACCTGGACATCCTTTGAGTCCAGAATAGATAAAGGTACATTAAACTTTACGCTGCTGAGAGCTGACCATCACAAGCTGACAGACAAAACCCAAGCAAACGAGCAGGCGCCAACAGAATTGGAGCCAAATATGCACAACCATACAGCGGCCCTACAAGACCTACTAGACCGTGTGCACACACTGGAGGACAAAATAGAAGACGCGGACGGGCGAACGAGACGAAATAACATACGCGTGGTGGGTCTCCGGGAAAAGAGAAGAAGGGCGAAACCCCACAGACTATGTGAAAAAGTGGATGAAAGAACTACTCCCAGCAGAGATGTTATCGCAACAGTTTGTGGTAGAACATGCACATCGAGTATCAGCGCGCAAGCCGCCACCGGGCTCCAGGCCACGACCGCTCCTCTTCAAGGTACTTAACTACAGAGACCGGGGCACAGTTCTCAGGGAAGCGCACAAGCTGAAGACGATCATGATACAAAACAGCCAAGTCTTTCTGTACCCGGACTACACAGCACAAGTACAACGGAGACGCGAGGCATACAATGCAGTAAAATAACAGCTCCGAGATCTGGACATCTGCTACTCGCTGATATTCCAGTCCCGCCTGAGTGTGGTCACAAAGGACTCTACCCGATTCTTTGATGAACCTTCAGATGTCTGGGACTGGTTGGAGGAATCCGGCATAATATCGGGGCCTAGAACACAAAGCAGCAATATGGCGTCTTCGCAGAACAGGAGAAACTGCAGTTGAAACAGAAGCAAGGGTTCAAATCACAAAGCACTGTGGTTGGCGGCCCCAGATTATGAGCAGAGGCTGCAGGAACGGCAGGAGCCAATACATGAGGCCGCGGCGATCGGAGCCCCCTCCCAGGCCTCGGATCCAGACACAAGCCCAACCAGATTGTCGAGCGCAAGTGGATCGACGCTGGCCAGGTCAGAAGAGCTAGACTGTCCTCATCCCTCAGACATAACACCACAGACAGCATAATATGAATGCTCACCACCCATCAGACTGAGGTTTATTAACAAGTGGACTTCTGTCGTAACACGGACACGCTTCCCCTTAAAGAAAGACATACCATGGCACGAATGTTGGGACGGACGGAGGACAACTAAATAGGCCAGCTGCCAAAGATTTGTTATATATATATATATTCACTGAAAAAACCATAGGTTTCAGGCACGTTATAGTTAGAAATTAGCATTTAAAAACCTTTGAAATTCACTGAAAAAACCATAGGTTTTAGGGAAAGTTATAGTTAGTTGGACATTGCACTCGTACAAAACCCGTGAAATTCCCCGTTATAGTTAGTTCAGCTAACTATAACTCGCGCCCCGCAATGCACTGCTGATGACGTCACATATTACATCACTCATGACATGGTCAGTGACATCACTGATGACATCACTGATGACATCTCAAATGACATCACTGATGACATCACTGATGACATCATCCAGTGACTGTGTGTTTCTGTAAAGTTTAAATATGTTTAATATATATAGGGAAAGGCGTATTGAAGAATGAGTGGGTGTATAAGCGTCTGAATGGATGATTTAGTAAGTGCGTGACTGAGTCTATAAGTGAGTGATTAAATGTATCTTACTGGATGCATGGGTGAGTGACTAAACTGTGTGAATGTCTGTATCAGTGTGTCTGTTGTTGTGTAAGCAGCTGCATGGGTTTCTGACTAGCTAAATGAGTGTCTATATGGGTTATGGATTGGTTCTCTGAGTATCTGTATGGGTGCCTCAGTGTTTGTGTGGGTGGGGTGTGTGTGACTCTGTGCATATATGTGTGAGTGGGTGATTCACTGGGTGCATGGTTTCAAGAGTGCGTTTGTGATGGACTGTATGGGTGGGTGAGTGTGTGTATGGGTGTGTTAGTGATTGAATGTATATCTCAGTGGTACATGTGTGAGTAACTACATATGTGAAAGGCAGTATATATGTGTGTTGGAGTATATAAATGGCTATAAGTGAGAGTGTGTGATTGTGAGAGTGGCTATATGGATGAGTGTGTGCTTGCATCAGTGATTGCATAGGAGCGTAAGAATGTGCTAGTATTTTTATGAGTAAGTGAGCTGGTGTGTATAACTGTATAGGTGAGTAAATTGGAGTGTGATTAATTATTTGCATGACTGACTAGGTGTGTGAGTACCTCTATGGATGAGTTGCGTTGTGTGAGTGTTTTTATAGGTGTATGAGTGCATATGATAGTCCTGTACTGAGTGACTGTAAGTATGAGTGACTGTACGGGTGAGTGAGTAGATGTGTGTGTGTAGACCTAAGAATCAGTGAGTGGGTATGTACTTATTGGTATTGGAGTGTGTATGGTTTTGAGAATGGCAGTCTGTAATTTAGAGTGGGTGTATCAAAAGTTATATTAGGGTGTGAGAAGATGCATTAAATTCTCACATGGATGATGTCATCAGTGATGTCATTTGAGATGTCATCAGTGATGTCATCAGTGATGTCACTGACCATGTCATGAGTGATGTAATATGTGACGTCATCAGCAGTGCATTGCGGGGCGCGAGTTATAGTTAGCTGAACTAACTATAAGGGGGAATTTCACGGGTTTTGTACGAGTGCAATGTCCAACTAACTATAACTTTCCCTAAAACCTATGGTTTTTTCAGTGAATTTCAAAGGTTTTTTAAATGCTAATTTCTAACTATAACGTGCCTGAAACCTATGGTTTTTTCAGTGAATTTCAAAGGTTTTTTAAATGCTAATTTCTAACTATAACGTGCCTGAAACCTATGATTTTTTAAGTGAATTTCAAAGGTTTTTTAAATGCTAGTTTCTAACTATGCCAACAGAGGTAGGACATGTGAAGAAAAGAAGAAAAAACGCACAGAAAGAAGCAAAAGATGTGCAGAAAGAACCAACAGAGGAGCAGAAAGAGGCCTTGTTGCAAAATCATCCTGTGCCCACAACTTTTTCAGACGGGTACTGGTGGTAACTGACTCTGACTAACCAGAGCCAGTGCGCGTTTGCACAGTGGTGAAGGGAGGGGGCCTGAGGTGACATGTGTGCAAACGCGCCCCGTGGCGCGTTTTAAGTTGCGGGATTAAGTCCCCTTGAATCCTGAGGGTCCCTGGGGCCCAACTAGCCCCCAGGTACCTACAGTTAGGACCACAGAGCTGAGTTGCAGAGAGGCGTTCCGAGGCCACGCACCTTTTTCACCTCTCTGCAACGCAACTCTGTTGTGCTTACTGAAGGTACCTGGTGGGCTAGTTGGCCCCAGGATTCAAAGGGAATTAACTCCCCAACTTAAAACGCACCACAGGGCGTGTTTGCGCACATGTCACCTGAGGCCCCGCCCCTCCCTTCACCACTGTGCAAACGCGCCCGTGGTGCATTTTAAGTTGGGGGATTAGGTCACCTTGAATCCTGAGAGTCCCTGGGGCCCAACTAGCCCACCAGGTACTTCCAGTAAGCACCACAGGCCTGCGTTGCAACGCCTGTAACAAATTGTGCAGTTGTGTTTAGGTAGTGAAGAGGGTCGTGCTGGGGGTAGTGTTTTAGGGTTTAGGGTAGTGCAGTGGTGTTTGTGTAGTGTAGGGGGTCATGCTGGGGGTAGATTTAGGGTTTAGGGTAGTGCAGTGGTGTTTGGGTAGTGTAGGGAGTCGTGCTGGGGGGAGTGTTTTAGGGTTTAGGGTAGTATAGTGGTGTTTGGGTAGTGTAGGGGGTCGTGGCTGGGGTTAGTGTTTTAGGGTTTTAGGGTTTAGGGTAGTGCAGTGGTGTTTGGGTAGTGTAGGGGATACTGCTGGGGGTAGTGTTTTAGGGTTTAGGGTAGTGCAATGGTGTTTGGGTAGTGTAGGGGTACAGCTGGGGTAGTGTTTTATGGTTTAGGGTAGTGCAGTGGTGTTTGGGTAGTGTAGGGGTTCGTGCTGGGGTAGTTTTTTAGGGTTTAGGGTAGTGCAGTGGTGTTTGTGTAGTGTAGGAGGTCGTGTTTTAGGGTTTAGAGTAGTGCAGTGGTCTTTGGATAGTGTAGGGAGTCGTGCGGGGGTATTGTTTTAGAGTTTAGGGTAGTGCAGTGGTCTTTGGGTAGTGTAGGGGTTGTGCGGGGGGTAGTGTTTTAGGGATTAGGGTAGTGCATTGGTATTTGGGTAGTGTAGGGGTCATGCGGGCGGTAGTGTTTTAGGGCAGTGCAGTGGTGTTTAGGTAGTGTAGGGGGTCGTGCTGGGGGAGTGTTTTAGGGTTTAGGGCAGTGCAGTGGTGTTTGGGTAGTGTAGGGGGTCGTGCTGGGGGAGTGTTTTAGGGTTTAGGGCAGTGCAGTCGTGTTCGGGTAGTGTAGGGGGTCGTGCTAGGGGAGTATTTTAGGGTTTAGGGTAGTGCAGTGGTCGGGTAGTGTAGGGGGTCATGCTGGGGGTAGTGTTCTAGGGTTTAGGGCAGTGCAGTGGTGTTCGGGCAGTGTAGGGGGTCGTGCTGGGGGTGGTGTTTTAGGGTTTAGGGCAGTGCCGTGGTGTTTGGGCAGTGTAGGGGGTCGTGCTGGGGGTGGTGTTTCAGGGTTTAGGGCAGTGCAGTGGTGTTTGGGCAGTGTAGGGGTCGTGCAGGGGGTGGTGTTTCAGGGTTTAGGGCAGTGCAGTGGTGTTCGGGCAATGTAGGGGGTCGTGCAGGGGTGGTGTTTCAGGGTTTAGGGCAGTGGTGTTCGGGCAGTGTAGGGGGTCATGCTGGGGTGGTGTTTCAGGGTTTGGGGCAGTGCAGTGGTGTTCGAGCAGTAAAGGGGGTCATGCTGGGGGTGGTGTTTCAGGGTTTAGGGCAGTGCAGTGGTGTTCGGGCAGTGTAGGGGGCGGTGCAGGGGGTGGTGTTTCATGGTTTAGGGCAGTGCAGTGGTGTTCGGGCAGTGTAGGGGGTGGTACAGGGGGTGGTGTTTCAGGATTTAGGGCAGTGCAGTGGTGTTCGGGCAGTGTAGGGGGTCGTGCAGGGGGTGGTGTTTCAGGGTTTAGGGCAGTGCAGTGGTGTTCGGGCAGTGTAGGGGCGGTGCAGGGGTGGTGTTTCAGGGTTTAGGGCAGTACAGTGGTGTTTGGGCATTGTAGGGGGTGATGCTGGGGCTGGTGTTTCAGGGTTTAGGGCAGTGCAGTGGTGTTCGGGCAGTGTAGGGGGTCGTGCTGGGGCTGGTGTTTCAGGGTTTAGGGCAGTGCAGTGGTGTTCGGGCAGTGTAGGGGGTCATGCTGGGGCTGGTGTTTCAGGGTTTAGGGCAGTGCAGTGGTGTTCGGGCAGTGTAGGGGGTCTTGCTGGGGCTGGTGTTTCAGAGTCTAGGGCAATGCAGTGGTGTTCGTGCAGTGTAGGGGGTCTTGCTGGGGCTGGTGTTTCAGGGTTTAGGGCAGTGCAGTGGTGTTCGGGCAGTGTAGGGGGTCGTGCTGGGGGTGGTGTTTCAGGGTTTAGGGCAGTGCGGTGGTGTTCGGGCAGTGTAGGGGTCGTGCTGGGGCTAGTGTTTCAGGGTTTAGGGCAGAGCAATGGTGCTCAGGCAGTGTAGGGGGTTGTGCTGGGGGTGATGTTTCAGGGTTTAGGGCAGTGCAGTGGTGTTAGGGCAGTGTAGGGGGTCGTGCTGGGGGTGGTGTTTCAGGGTTTAGGGCAGTGCAGTGGTGTTCCGGCAGTGTAGGGGGTTGTGCAGGGGGTGGTGTTTCAGGGTTTAGGGCAGTGCAGTGGTGTTCGGGCAGTGTAGGGGGTCGTGCTGGGGTGGTGTTTCAGGGTTTAGGGCAGTGCAGTGGTGTTCGGGCAGTGTAGGGTGTCGTGCTGAGGGGTGGTGTTTCAGGGTTTAGGGCAGTGCAGTAGTGTTTGGGCAGTGTAGGGGGTTGTGCAGGGGGTGGTGTTTCAGGGTTTAGGGCAGTGCAGTGGTGTTCGGCCAGTGTAGGTAGTCTTGCTGGGGGTGGTGTTTCAGGGTTTAGGGCAGTGCAGTAGTTTTCGGGCAGTGTAGGCGGTCGTGCTGGGGCTGGTGTTTCAGGGTTTAGGGCAGTGCAGTGGTGTTCGGGCAGTGTACGGGGTTGTGCTGGGGCTGGTATTTCAGGGTTTAGGGCAGTGCAGTGGTGTGCGGGCAGTGTACGGGGTCGTGCTGGGGCTAGTGTTTCAGGGTTTAGGGCAGTGCAGTGGTGTTCGGGCAGTGTAGGGGGTCGTGCTGGGGGTGGTGTTTCAGGGTTTAGGGCAGTGCAGTGGTGTTCGGGCAGTGTAGGGGGTCGTGCTGGGGCTGGTGTTTCAGGGTTTAGGGCAGTGCAGTGGTGTTCGGGCAGTGTAGGGGGTCGTGCTGGGGCTGGTGTTTCAGGGTTTTGGGCAGAGCAGTGGTGTTCGGGCAGTGTAGGGGGTCGTGCTGGGGGTGGTGTTTCAGGGTTTAGGGCAGTGCAGTGGTGTTCGGGCAGTGTAGGGGGTCTTGCTGGGGGTGGTGTTTCAGGGTTTCGGGCAGTGCAGTGGTGTTCGGGCAGTGTAGGGGGTCTTGCTGGGGGTGGTGTTTCAGGGTTTAGGGCAGTGGTGTTAGGGCAGTGTCGGGGGTCTTGCTGGGGGTGATGTTTCAGGGTTTAGGGCAGTGCAGTGGTGTTCGGGCAGTGTAGGGGGTCTTGCTGGGGGTAGTGTTTCAGGGTTTAGGGCGGTGAAGTGGTGTTCGTGCAGTGTAGGGGGTCGTGCTGGGGGTGGTGTTTCAGGGTTTAGGGCAGTGCAGTAGTGTTCGGGCAGTGTAGGGGTCGTGCAGGGGTGGTGTTTCAGGGTTTAGGGCAGTGCAGTGGTGTTCTGGCAGTGTAGGGGGTCATGCTGGGGGTGGGGTTTCAGGGTTTAGGGCAGTACAGTGGTGTTCGGGCAGTGTAGGGGGTCGTGCAGGGGTGGTGTTTCAGGGTTTAGGGCAGTGCAGTGGTGTTCGGGCAGTGTAGGGGGTCGTACTGGGGCTGGTGTTTCAGGGTTTAGGGCAGTGCAGTGGTGTTCGGGCAGTGTAGGGGGTCTTGCTGGGGGTGGTGTTTCAGGGTTTAGGGCAGTGGTGTTCGGGCAGTGTAGGGGGTCTTGCTGGGGGTGATGTTTCAGGGTTTAGGGCAGTGCAGTTGTGTTCGGGCAGTGTAGGGGGTCTTGCTGGGGGTAGTGTTTCAGGGTTTAGGGCAGTGCAGTGGTGTTCGTGCAGTATAGGGGGTCGTGCTGGGGATGGTGTTTCTGGGTTTAGGGCAGTGCAGTAGTGTTCGAGCAGTGTAGGGGGTTGTGCAGGGGTGGTGTTTCAGGGTTTAGGGCAGTGCAGTGGTGTTCGGGCAGTGTAGGGGGTCGCGCTGGGGGTGGTGTTTCAGGGTTTAGGGCAGTGCAGTGGTGTTCGGGCAGTGTAGGGGGTCATGCACGGGGTGGTGTTTCAGGGTTTAGGGCAGTCCAGTGGTGTTCGGGCAGTGTAGGGTGTTGTGCTGGGGCTGGTGTTTCAGGGTTCAGGGCAGTGCAATGGTGTTCAGGCAGTGTAGGGGGTCGTGCTGAGGCTGGTGTTTCACGGTTTAGGGCAGTGCAGTGGTGTTCGGGCAGTGTAGGGGTCATGCTGGGGCTGGTGTTTCAGGGTTTAGGGCAGTGCAGTGGTGTTCGGGCAGTGTAGGCGGTCGTGCTGGGGCTGGTGTTTCAGGGTTTAGGGCAGTGCAGTGGTGTTCGGGCAGTGTAGGGGTCGTGCTGGGGCTGGTGTTTCAGGGTTTAGGGCAGTGCAGTGGTGCTCGGGCAGTGTAGGGGGTCGTGCTGGGGGTGATGTTTCAGGGTTTAGGGTAGTGCAGTGGTGTTCGGGCAGTGTAGGGGGTCGTGCAGGGGCTGGTGTTTCAAGGTTTAGGGCAGTGCAGTGGTGTTCGGGCAGTGTAGGGGGTCGTGCTGGGGCTGGTGTTTCAGGGTTTTGGGCAGAGCAGTGGTGTTCGGGCAGTGTAGGGGGTCATGCTGGGGGTAGTGTTTCAGGGTTTAGGGCAGTGCAGTGGTGTTCGGGCAGTGTAGGGGGTCGTGCTGGGGGTAGTGTTTTAGGATTTAGGTTAGTGCAGTGGTGTTTGTGTAGTATAGGGGGTCATGTTTTAGGGTAGTGCAGTGGTGTTTGGGTAGTGTAGGGGGTCGTGCTGGGGGTAGTGTTTTAGGATTTAGGTTAGTGCAGTGGTGTTTGGGTAGTGTAGGGGGTCGTGCTGGGGGTAGTGTTTTAGGGTTTAGGATAGTGCAGTGGTGTTTGGGTAGTGTAGGGGGTCGTGCTGGGGGTAGTGTTTTAGGGTTTAGGATAGTGCAGTGGTGCTTGTGTAGTGTAGGGGGTCATGCTGGGGGTAGTGTTTTAGGGTTTAAGGTAGTGCAGTGGTGTTTTTGTAGTGTAGGGGGTCATGTTTTAAGATGCAATGCTCCAATACCTGACCAGTCTGCACTACATAAAACTGCAAAAACTAAAAATAAAAAGTGTTTTGCACACTTTTGTCATTGGGCTATATGTGGGCTACATCTGGGTAATATTTGTGCTACATTTGGGCTCTTTTTTCACCGGTGGCCATCTTGGAAGACTTCTTTGTTATGAAGTTTCCTAATTTCTTCATTTACTGCAGTCTCCTCAGTAGGAAATGCTTTCAGTTTTTTACTTTGATTCCATCAAGAAGGCATTCAGATGTGTCTCACATCTGCCATAAATTCAGAATGTTAGCACTCTAGTTGCTCATTAGATCACTGGAGTAAAGCTACTGCTCACCAGGGAGTTAACTGGTAGTCTGCTGCTGGTATTGAAAGTGATTGTTTCAGTCTGCATGTCAGAATTTTCTAATGAAATAGAAGAGGATTTGAGATCTCACTTAAAACATGCCCTAATTTTTCTTTCTGCAGCACTAACCATAATTTCTATTTCAAAAAGAACCCTCATTTTGTTCCTTTTTAAATTAAATGTTTTAAGTGTTACCGGTTTATTCCAATCAAGATGGCTTCAGGTGTGCCATACTTTTGTCATAAGTAAGGCTGTTAGCGCTCTAGTTGTTCTTTAGAACACTCTGGGAAGCTGCAGTAGAACACAAAGGCATCAACTGGCAGGCTGCTCCTGTTGAAATATAACAGGAAGATATTTGAGATCACACTTGAAACATGTCCAAATTTTTCTTTCTACAGCACTAACCATAATTTCTATGACAAAATGAACCCCATCATTTTGTTCCTTTTTAAATTAAATGTTTTAAGTGTTACCAGTTTATTCCAATCAAGATGGCTTCAGGTGTGCCATACTTTTGTCATAAGTAAGGCTGTTAGCACTCTAGTTGTTCTTTAGAACACTCTGGGAAGCTGCAGTAGAACACAAAGGAATCAACTGACAGTCTCTGCCCTTGTTGGATGTACATGTTTTACTGAGAATGTCAGACTTCATTCTCACATGAGTGAGAAAGATAATGTGAATTTACAGAAAATATGCTCTCATTTTAGCTTCTGGAGCACCTTCCAAACCTCCATGGGACAAGCATGAGAAAATAGTGTTCTCTCAAACATGATTCATGATATCCCAGCAGAAGGTTTTTCACATGGTAAAATCACCTTAGAATACACCACAATTCCTAAAATTAGTATGGTACCATCAACAAATAAATTCTAATGTAATCACCCTTTATAGTTCTCCTTTTGGTGACCCTCAAAATCTTCTATTCACTACAATGCATTTCAATGAGGTACTATCATTTATATTGGTCCCAAGATGGCTGCCAGCAATTCCAGGATGAAGTGCTGACAGCCAATCAGATCTCACGATGACATGTGTGGTTAGGCTCCGCCCAGATATATATGTGACTTTACTTTTGATTTTCTCAGGAACTACTGAACGGATTTACACCATTTAAGCAAAAGGCACGACACTGAACCAAGGGCTACCTCTCTGCCAAATTTGGTGTAATTCCGTTCAGCAGTTCGGGCTGTAGCTGCGACTAAAGGTTCCTATGGAAAAATGAATGGGGAAAACGCGTTTTGGGACCCCCTTTTTCTCGGCCCCCGCTTGACGTATCACCCCGAGACTTTCAGGATAGGAGCGGACCGGAGCGCCCCAACAAGTTGGAAACTTTCGCGAAGATTCGTCAACCGGCGCCAACGTTATTTCAAATAGAATGTCGCGGATTTCCTATGGATAATAGGTTTTAACTATAACTATCTACTGGCGACCGCCAGTAGATAATATATATATATATATAATAATCCATATGCACCCCTAGAGTTATAAAAGGAGTGAGTTACCGAAACACGAGACGGAACACCGTAGGGGGGGGGGAGAAAGAACAACACAGTACACACACTAGCAGCGCACACCAGCCAATCAGCGCAATTGTTGCCCTAGTTCGGGCGTCCCAGTTTTGATGACTATCACTCGAGAACTCGCCCTCATATAGTCATGCGAAGCACAGTTGAAACCCCCATTATAATTTTAGTTTGGACAACCCAGAAAGCCCCCGACATGATCCAACCTCCTGTAGCTGGTCAGACATCGCTCACCAGGAGTCGAACATCACTGACACATGGCACGAGTTAACATGGTCACGTGGAATGTACGTGGAATGCACACACCGTCAAGACGTTACTTAATATTCTCCTATTTACAGCGTAGGTTCACAAACATAGCCTTACTGCAGGAGACACACCTGACACAAGGGGAATTGGAGAAGTTACGCCAACACTGGAGGAGGCAGGTCTTTGGCACTAACTATTCCTCCCAGGGGCGTGGGGTCCTCGTGTGGATAAAGGCTGGGGTCCCATACGTCGTAGAGGAAACACTGGTGGACCCGGAAGGCAGGTACGCACTGGTAAGGGGCAGGCTAAATGGCCAAATGTCACTCATAGGATCTATCTACGCCCCTAACCCTCCTTTTTAGACAAACTGACAGGAGTGCTAGCCAGATGGAGCAGCATACCATGGCTCATAGGGGGTGACTTTAATTCAGTGCTCAATGTAGACCTGGATAGGTAATTCCCACTCCTGACAAGGACCACAGCGATATCCAATGCCCAAGCTGTGAGAAGTTGGCCTGGCATATGCTGTCCGCTAATTAAAGTGGGCACCTTGCACCAGTCCAAACGACCCTTATTTATGATTAGGTAAAAGACAACCTTTATAGAAAGCTATCCTAGTGGTAGCTGTGGAGAGCAGCCTTCAGGCTAAGTCTCAAAGGAATGTAAAGCAGCTTGTTTTACCAGTATATAACCTCCTGAATGACCAAATGAAAGGAGAACCACACCAGGTGTATTTAAAATATATGTATTTATTACTAAACACTCTCTACTAACCTCTTTATGAGATTAGAGTACAAGACACACAATATTAAATCACTAGAACGACCGTAAATAGCACAATACACAGCGGGCTCCAGGGGGAGACCGAACCATATACTAAGAAAGTGGTATAAGAACCACGATTTGACTAGACACCGTGCCTAGAGCACGTAGAATCGCTGGGACCCCAATGAACTACCCAAGGCAGTGACACAGGGGACCCACGGAGGACGTGTGCAGTGTGGGAACACAGACGCGAGCTCCGTGCAACTCTATGGGAAAGTCGCAGTTGGAATTTTAAAGATTAAGGACACTTAGGAGAGGACTTCAAGCAAACCCAGCTAAACATAGAAGGTTCTAAGGCCAGCACCCTTGAGAGTACCGAGGTACCCGTGTTACCTATCCCAGAGGAGCCGGGTGCATAGGGGTCAAGTGGTGTCGGAAACCCTCGTCGTTTTCAATGGCGTGATGTGAGAAAGTACTGCTGCCGTGGAGAAGAAAAGTGTCCGGTGTGATCCAAGCCTGGATCAGAGATGAGAAGAACCTGAAAGCAGAGGGGACAAAGTCTGGGTCACTTCACGTAACCAGGAGCGGAGCAATCGAATGCCCACCGATGTCATGTGCTTCAGGTGCGTAGAGGGGCAGCTTGACTCTGCAGCCACGGGGACCAGGAGACGTCGACGACCACAGACCGGATCCAAGCTGTCCCACGAAGGATGTCGAGTGCTGGGGGGGTCAGTGTCCGGATTGAACACCAACAAGCCTTGGCAGCTGCAACCCACGCGGTCAGAGGAAAGATGCTTCTGTGAGGACCAGCAAGGTCCTGGGGACTCCCCAAGCGATGGAGAGTCAGGGCACATCTGGAGCAACCAGGGAAGCCCACTAAAAGTTAAAGTTGCCTTCTCAGGGACCCACAGGCCAACGGACCAGGGATCGCGAAGGGACCTCGAGCTGAATCACTAAGTACCAGAGCAAGGAACACTCGTGGAGTGTAGGTTGGAAATCTTCGGTGGAATTACTGCTCGGGGTCAGGACTACAAGTAGTCCAAAGCACAGCTTCAGGGATCGCCGAAAAGCATATGCTGCTGCAAATGTACACGGTGCGCAGGGGTACGGGTTTCACGGTCCCCACGAGGGATACGGGCCTCAGAATTGCTGAGAGCGCAGATCGACCTCGGGAACCCACCTCCTGTGTTGCAGAAATCTTCAGAGTCCTTCAAGAGCTTCGTAGATGCAAACCGGTCAGATGCGTTTTGGTGCCTGCTCAACAGGGGAGTAACTCCTTTACTCCAAGGGAGATTCTTCAGTTGTCCAGCAAAGCGTAGATCGTCGAAGTATACTTGGTTTCTGTAGCAGAGTTTAGTCCAGGTAATATCTAAAGTCCTGTAGTCAGGGGTTCCTACTTTATACCCAAGGAAGGGGTGGGACAAACTCTGGGGACCCACCTAGGGGAGGGTCAGGACAGAGGGGTGGCTACACCCATGTCCTTTGTCCAGTTTAGCGCTAGAGCAGGAGCAAATGGCTCCTGCAACCGGTTTGAGCTGGACTATGCATAGGGACACCAAATGTGCCCCCAGTGCAGACATCAAAGCACTCGGAGAGTGCACCCACCCAGCCCCAATACACTAAAGCCTGTCTGGGAGGTGGTCACACCTCCCTGTGACAGGAAACCTATTGTCAAGCCTTCCCCTGCCGGAGTTTCGTCCAGCAGCAGGAGGGCAGACTCGTGTCTGTGGCTGGCACCATCCATTTTGTGATGCCAGGGTCAAGAAAGCTGGTACCGGGTGTACCGGTGCCCCATAGTAGTGGTACTACAAGGGAGGAATCATACCTACCACACCAGTTACTGGTGTGGAGGTATGATTCCAAGGTGTTTGACACCAAACACGACATGTTTCCAAGCAGCCGTTTTAAAGTTAGCATTTACCGCGAGGTTATAATGCACTTAAGTATATATGGTTGGCTGCATCACAGACAACCCCAGAAAAGAGGTTCCGAAGGCTGCAGAGGGGCTCTGCTCATGCATGGGCACCCTCTCACATAAAACCCAGCACCCTGCCTTCAGGATTGATAAGGCATGCCATAGGGGTGACTGATAGGTTTATATGTGCAGTGATTAGGATAGATATAGTGAACCTATATCTAAGTAAGGGGTGCATGCACCACCTTACACAGGCTGCTGTAGCAGACCTGCTGTGTCATTTTAAATGGTCTCTAAGGGGTGGCATAATACATGCTGCAGCCACTGGGAGGCCTCTGGGGTACCTATGCCCCGGGTACATAGTATACCATATACTAGGGACTTATAAGGGTACCCCAGAATCCAATCTGGAGTGCACCTAAAGTACATGCAATCAATTTAGGGAAAAAGCAGATAGTCTGGGGTCCTGAATAGCAGGATCCCAGTCAGACTAAGTCGAAAACAGTGAAACATCAGCAAAAAGTGGGGGTAACTATAAGAAGCAGATCCTACTCGCCTACACAAGCCCTTAAGACATGGCTGGAACACTGGTCGTTAACAGACATATTCCTTCACACAAGTGCACGTATTTATTCTATTATTCGCCAGTGCACACACTACATATCAGGGTGGACCGCATGGTAGGATCACACTCCCTCTCTCCACTCAAAAAAGATGGAATACTTAGGACGCACGCACTCTGACCATAACCCACAAATACTGACACATACCTGGGACGCAGGCCCCACCCCCCATCCCCACCTGGAGGCTCCAGCCAGCAGTACTTGAAGATCACACATTCTGTTCCTCACTAGGAACTGCACTCTTAGAATATTTCGAAACAAACAAAGGTACCGCAAGTGATTGTGAGAAAGTGCCTTCTTTCTGCATGGTTGCCCCCACTTTTTTCTGAACTGCTGATGTGCTTTGACTGAGTGTGCCCTAAACTCCTGCCAATCAGGTACCCAGGGCCTTTGTTCTTTCCCTAAAACTGCATTAAAAACAAAACCAAATTGGCATCTCTGCCACAGGTCAGCCCCTGGTAAATGGTACCACAGGTACCCAGGGCACTGTGACCAGGGAAGGCCTATAAGGTCTGCAGCACTTATTGTGCCACCCTTAGAGGTCCTGTACCTTTACACTCACACACTGCCTTTGCAAGCTGCATGTTTTGGTGCAGAACAAAGTGAAGAGTCGACATGGCACACATCCCTGTGTGCCATGCCTACAACCCACTGCCCTGGCATAGATCAGTCACCCCTCTAGCTGGGTGCACTATACCAGTGGTGAGGGCATAGGTGCATGAGCCCTTTACCCCTACAGTGTCCACATCCATTCTTAGACATTGTAAGTGCAGTGCTGTCATTAAGAGTATATGGTGCTGGGAGTTTGTCATTACGAACTCCACAGCACCATAATGGCTACACTGAAAACTGAGAAGTTTGATATCAAACTTCTCAGCACATTAATCCCACACTGGCATTAGTGTGGGTTTAATGAAAAATGCACACAGAGGGCATCTTAGAGATGCCCCCTGAAAAACGACCTAACACTAGTGTCCAGGCTGAGTGGCTGCTTTCAGCTGCCACCACCACACATGTTTCTGGACCCCTGGGTCGAGAGCCTGCTGCTCTCGGGGGCCTGACACAATGCACATCCTGAGACGAGGTGCCAAGCCTCCTCCCCTAGGATAGGCAGGGTCCACGAAGGGGAAGCTTCATAGGCTTGCCACCTTTGTGAGCTTACCCAGGCCACTTGCTGCTTTCAGCAACTGGTCCCCACTGGTTCTGACCCCCACTTTGGGCGGGAGAACTGGCTGGAAAAACAAGTGAGGAAGAGAGGTGTGCCCACCTCTGCCAACTCCACCCCTCAGGTGGGGGAGGCGAGATGAAGCACAGCTCTCAGTCCCCTCCCTCTTGCAGATGGGGGGACGCAGCCAACCAGGGAAAGGCTTATGCCCCCCTCTCACTGGAGGGTGGCATAATAGGGGGTGTACCCACCCCAGGGAAGTGACCCATTGGTCCCAACCTTTTTACCTACCTGCAACGCCCCTAAATCTAGTATTTAGGGCACCCCTGAACCTTGCTTCCTCAGACAAAAAACCAGAAGAAGAAAAGAATGAGAAGGACCGAACAGCCGTGCCAAAGCTAACAAGAGGAGGACGCCCACTGACTTGGCCCCAGCCCCACTTGGAACCTGCTCCAGCGAAATCCTAGTGTGTCATGCAGCCAACAACCTCGAGAAACCCGAAGGACCTGCCTGCCTTCAATTTCAAAGACTATGTCTCCCGTGAACACTGGATTTGTTCAACAGACTCCAGCTCCGCAAGGATCCGCGGGTCTGCACCCGACGCCCATGGCCCGAGTTAGAGTGGCCCAACACCAAGAGGGCTCCCCGGTGATCCGGACCCGAAATCCGGTGACCCCTGCCCTGCTTCAAGCCTCCAGCCGACACCTGCAGCTTCAAACCGGAAGGTCCCCAAACCGCGACCAGGAGCTGGTAAGGAGACCCGACCCTAAAAGGCACCCCTGCACCAGACACCCCACGGCCTTGGGTGGCCCAACAGATGGTGCCTAACCAACCCCCAAGATCCCAACTTACCTCTCCAAGTGGTGGTCGCACCCAGAAGACCTTCGTCCCCGAGCCGGCAGTGTTTTTTCAAACCGGAGACTACCCACTGAAAGCTACAGGGCACTGGACGCCAAAACAGCACTCTGCACCCGGCCGCCCCAGTGCTGCTGAGGGTGCATTTTTTGTGCTGGCCTAAACCCCCATTTGCCCTGAGCTTAAGACCAGGAGCTTTGCTCCCACAACCCAGTGTCCTGCTCATCAGCAGCCACCAACCGGAGGCCCTCTATCCCCCATTGGATAACATTGGGCCTCAGCACTTTGCACCCGGCCGCCCTAGTGCCGCTGAGGGTGTAACAAGAGTGCATCCTTGACCTTGGGGGACCCCCGAGTCTAACCCCAGAATACCAACTCCCACAATAAAGTACTTACCTGCTAACCCATGACACTATTTTCCTCCATAGGATAACATTGCCTTTTTATCTATGAAAAGTTTTTAAGTGTGTAGTTGGAAAATCTAAGAAATCTTTTAAAACTAACAAAATAACCGAAACGCTTTTACTTACCTGTTTACAAGAAATGTCCCAGTGCAGTATCCAGGTATACTGCACTGTGTAAGAAAAGTAATCTGAAAAGTAACTTACATGATATTCTACTAAAAAGCCTAAACAAAGTATATGTACTGTATTCTGAAAAGCATTGACCTTGTGCCCTTTGACTAAGCACTCCTTCTCCCCTTGTTGGGGAAAGATCCAATAATTATACTCTGGAGTCTGTATTCCCTCTGAGAGAGTCCACTGCGCTAAGGGAGCCACTCACAGTTGAGGTTTGGTATGGCGTCCCTTGCCAAAGCTCTCTCTCCCCTTTTTGGGGAAGGATCCAGTAGGTAGGCCTTGGAGTCTCAGAGACGCCTCTGAGAGAGTCCACTGCATAATAGGGAGCCTCTCGCAACGGAGATGGGGAATGATGCCACTTCCCCTGGGATCACAGTGTACTGGACTTTGGACGCAGCTATTACGCGTTTACCGGTTTGTGCCCCAGTCACCCTCCCCCTCTTCTTTCTTGCTGTGTCTTTCACCCTCCCCCTCCTCTTTCCCCCCTTCATTCTATGTCTACTTCCCCTGCTCCTACCCCCTTGAATCTCTCCCCATGCCTGCTTTTTCCCTTACGTATATGTCCTTATTGTTTGTCTCGACCTCACATGTAATAAGTACCTATGCTCTAATAACTGTGTAACCTTTGTAACGATGTAACCTGCAACTATGGTCTGATTCTCATGTAAAGCGCTCTGATACCTCCGGGTCTAGCCAGCGCTAAAAAAACCTTTCAAATGATGACTACTAGTCACCTATCCTACCCATATACTACGATCTACCTCTTTTGTACTGAATGGCGAATACCGAATGTATGTATACTACCTCAACCATCTAATGTTTAATAACTGTATATTGTAAAGCGCTCTGATGGGGATGCAAACCTTTAGGTCACCTTCAGACACAGTGGAATTGCTGCCACCATTGCTGGAATTTGCTTGTTTTGCCCTCAATTCCAGCTCCTTCAGGCTTCATTCATGAGCCAACCTCTCCAAGGCAAATTTCTCTTCCATCTTTAATTGGGCTATTTGCAACTGAAACTTCCTCTCAGCCTTCCTGTACGGCCGCTTGACTGGGGATAGGTCATGTGATGAAACACTGCTTCCTGCTCTGACAGGGGATTCAATTCAGGGGATGAGTCCTTCCCCCTCCCCTGAAGACTGCAGTCCAGGCTGTTGTCCTGGCCTTGTACGGGATTGTAGGAGGCTGGCTTGCTATATGGTGCTCACTTATGTAAGTGTAGCACCCTGCACTAACCCAGACAACCCTTAGAGAGCTTTCCAAGGTTGTCTAAGACCACTAAAATCACCATAAGTGGTAGCTGTGGAGAGCAGTCTTCAGGCATAGTCCAGAGGGAGTGTAAAGCAGCTTGTTTTACCAGTACTTAATCTTATGGTATAGGTTAAGTGAAAAAGAACCACACAGTGTAGTTATAAAAATATGTATTTATTATAAACACTCACTAACACATTGCAATATATTATACCTGGAGATATAACCACAATACACACAATACTTTGTAAATAGAACACGTAAGTAGCACAAATACACAGTGGTCTCTAGGGGGGACACCAACCCATATACTAAAATAATGGTATGCGAACCACAACTTAAGTCGAGACTGGACCCAGAAGATGTAGAAGAGTCGGGGACCCAAGGAACCACCCAAGGTGTGTATCTAGTAACCCCATGGAGGCCGTGTGCAGTGTGGGAACAGGACCACGCACTCTATACTAACCCCGGGCGTAGTGGGTGTAGCGGGGCTACGCAGAGGGCCACGGAGTTGATAAACTCCGTGGAACTCCGTGGAGCTCCACTACGCAACCCGCCCTATTAACAATTATTTACAACTTTTAAAAAACGACTTAAAGTAAAAAAAATAAAAAAACACCTTACCTTAGCTGCGGCGTCCCCGGGCTGCCCTCCTCCTCTTCGTCGTGTTCTCTGTAAAAACTGCGCATGTGCAGTTTTTACAGAGAATGCGATGAAGAGGAGGAGGGCAGCCCGGGACGTCGCAGCTAAGGTAAGGTGTTTTTTATTTACTTTAAGTCGTTTTTTAAAAGTTGTAAGTAACGGTTAATAGGGCAGGTGGGAGGTGGGGGCTGGTCAACTCCGCTCCGCCGCGGAGTGTGCGGAGATTTGCCTACTCCGTGTTCTCCGCGGAACGCGGAGTAGGCAAATCTTCGCACACTTCGCGGGCGGAGCGGAGCTCTCCGCCCACCCCTACTCTATACAAGTCAATGGGTAACTCGCGGTTGCAATTTTAAAGAAGGACCCTTCCCAGTGGACACTAAAGAAACCCCGTGGAAGATGGAAGGTTGGAGAGTCACCCCACCTGTGGATACCCCAGGGAAGCCGGGTGCATAGGTGTGAAGTGACGTCGGAAAATGCCGTAGACCACAATGGAGGACTTCAGAAAAGATGCCTCTGGCGAAGAAGATGAAAGGTGGATTCAAGATGAGAGGTACCTGCAAGCAGAGGGGACAGATTATATGCCACTCAGGAGTGACCAGGAGGCACCAGGAGGCACGATAGATGAATGCCCGCCGATGTCGGGGATGCAGGAGAGTTGACAATGCCCTTGAAGTTGCAGCTGTGCAGGCCAGGCGACGCTGAGGAAGACCAGGAGCCGTTCATGAGCTGTCCCACGTCGGATGTCAAGAGCCAAGGTGTCAGTGTCTGGCAGAGGCACCCACAAGCCTTGCGAGCAGCAACCAACGTAGAAGGGGCAGTGTCAGGACCAGCAAGGCCCAAGTGACTCACCACGAGCAGGTAAGTCAGAGCAGGCCCCGAGTAAGTAAGCAGGGGAACCCACTGGAGCCACAGAAGGCCCTCAAGAAGATCCACAGGCCGGAGGCACAGGAGTCGCAAGAGAACCTCGAGCAGCTCACCAAAGTATGAAGGCCCACGCTGCAGAGGATGCGGTGCAGGCAAAAATCTTGGCTGTAGGAGATGCCGAAGGCTGGAGCTTCTTGGAGCCCGAAGATCTCTGGAGGAGAGAGTACACAAGCTTTGGCAATAGCAAGTCAACGCAGAGCACAGGGATACTGCTCCAGCAGTTCGGACCAGGGATACTGACTTTAAACTTGCTGTGAAGACAGGGCAGGCCTCGAGGGAGTTGCAGGACCACATCTGTGTTGCTGAACCTTTCGGAGTCCGTAGGAGCTCAGGAACAGCAGACCGGTAAGCTTCGTTGCGGTGCCTGCAATGCAGGCAAGTGACTCCTTCACTTCAAGGGAGATTACTTCGGGTGTCTTGGATGTCCACAGGCCTTGTGAAGAACCTGTATGGAGCACAGGCACAGACGTTGCAGAAGACTTGCAGGACGACAAGACCAGGAGCAATAGGAGTCTTCCAAGTTGCAGTCTCAGTTCCCAAACCGAAGTCCAGAGTGCCCAGACAGTTGAAGTAGAAGTAGTTTCGGATCAGAATTTTGTCCCACGAAGCATCTAGGGACCCACCCATAGGTAAGCCCTTAAGTACCCTAAGGAAAGGGTTGGGACAATTCAGGGGTCCCTCCCAGAGGAGGGGCTGGACAGTGGGGAGGATCCTCCCATGTCCTTTGTACAGTTTCACGCCAGCGTGGGAGCCAACGGCTCCCTGAGCTGGTTTCAACTGGAGTATGCAAGGAGGGCACGAAATGTGCCCTTCAAAGCAGTCTAGTGGCACTGGCAAGCGCCCCCACCCTGTCCCAGTACACTAAATCCTGACTGGGAGGTGGCCACACCTCCCTGTGACAGGAAATCTACTGTCCTGCCTTTCCCTGCTCGAGCTTGGCTCAGCAGCAGGAGGGCAGAATCATCTCTCTGGTCGGCAGCAGCCATAGTTTGCTGTCCGGGTCTAGAAGACTGCTACTGGGAGCACTGAGGGCCTCCCAGAGGAGCTTTACAGTGCACCCACACCGTTTACAGTGCAAGGGTCTGATTCCCCAACATGTTTGATACCAAACATGACCAAGTTCGTTAAAGCCAGTTTAGAGATGGCCATCGCTTAATGACGCATGGCCACTCTGTATAATGGCGGATGCACTTACAACCATGGAGAAATGACTCCAAGGGTCGTAGGGGTGTCCTACTCATGCAGGGGCGCCCTCACACTTATAACCGAGCACCCTGCCTTCAGAATTGGAAGGCCTGCCTTAGGGGTGACACGTAGGTTTTAAGTGCAGTTACCTCAGATATAAGGAAACATATCTGTCGTAAGTGGTGCTAGCACCAACTTACACAGGTTGCAATGGCAGGCCTGCAGTCACTATTTAAGTGGTCTCCCATGGGTGGCATAACACATGCTGCAGCCCATGGGGGACCCCTGGTGTACCTGTGCACTGGGTACCTTAGTACCATATACTAGGGACTTACAAGAGTACACCAGTAGCCAATCTAGAGTGCACCCAAGTACTCACCATGTCCAATTTAGGGAAGAAGCACAGAGACTGGGGTCCTGGTTAACAGGATGCCCGTCAGACTTGTCAAAAAAACATAGCAACACCATGAAAAAAGTGGGGCTAACCATGCAGAAGGATCCTGCCTTCCTACAGGGATCCTCTAGATCATCCTCATCCTCTCCTGTGGTCTCAACCTATATGGAGTGAGCTTCTGCCCAGACCCCCAGTGCATTTTTCATCTCTTGGCAGGAAGTCTAAACCCCTTGCAGAAGTCCTTGCGCTGGGCCACCTTGTAGACCTCCATGTTGGCCAGCACAAATTCCATGCTTGAAGGAGGTAGTGTTAGATTCAACAGTCCGAGAAATAATTTGGAAAACCAAAAATGCCAATCAGGGACAATTTTCAATTCAAATTGGTCTTAGGTATGAAATGGTAGTGTATACCAAATCACTGTATGGCACTGCAGAAATATAAGTCCTAATTCTCACCGCTAATCACCAATGTTAGAAATGTGGTTACTGGTTGACTGGTGTATAAGCCCTGGTCAAGCAATAACCACAATCTTTGTCAGGGTAAAGGAAGGCAAACCCTAAATTAACCTGTTCGCACCCTTTTGTAGCTTGGGCACAGAGCAGTCAGGCTTAACTTAGAGGCAGTGTGTAAAGTATCTGTGCAACACTTGAAACAGTAAAACAGTGACAACACCACACAAAAGGACTCCACACCAGGTTAAGAAGATAGCTCTGAATGTAATTAATAAAACAAGACCAAAACAACATTTCAATTTGAAGAACAAGAGAGATTGATTTTTAAAGTTTTTAGTGAAAAATAGTACCACAAAGCACTATTGGGGATATCTGGTCAGTCCGGACCCGGGTCAAAGTCACAAGTTCAGGCCACCAGCGATGGCGCATGAACCGGCTACATGGACCCAGATAGGCCCGCTGAACAGAGTACCTTAAATCGTGGCTGCGGATTGTTGTGTGGATCTGCATCGAAGATGCGTCGTGCAACCGAGGCAATGCTTCGGCTTCGAGATGTGACGAGGCTGCAGAGCAAGGTCGTGATGCGTCGGCGTCGAGGATCCTGTTGACTCTGCTTGCAATGCAAAGTTCAGTGTCGAGGATGTGGTGTGCATTCGAGGCATTGCATCGGTTCGGAAAAGTGGTGAAGTTGTGATGTAGAGGCTTGCCGTCAGCGTCGAGGTTGCCATCGATGAGGGATGCAAGGAGCTTGCGCCAGGAAAAGCGTTGCACAACAGCGATTCTGAAAGCAAGGAGTCGGTCCCCAGATGCAGGAGGCAGCAGCGATGCAAGTCTTCTGCGACTGGTCCAATCTACGCAGCAGCAACAATGTGTCGGTTGTGCTTGGGGATGCGACACTCAGCTAAGGAGATGCATTGGTTTGGTTCAGAAATGCTTCACTCAGAAGATGCATCAGTTCTGCTGGTAAGCACCTTAGGCCCACTTCCAAGGGTCCAGGACTAGGGTGGCACCATTTGGCAGGGTTGACTTACAAATGGCAGAGTCCAGTTGCAAGATTGGAAGCCTATTATATCCTTGAGACTTCAGATCAGGAAGTCAGCCAGCTAGCCCTTGGAGTCACTCTGGGTTCAAGTGATGCAGGTCGACTCCTTTTCACCCAGGCAAGAGGGCAACAAGCGGCAAAAAAGCAAAGGAAAACAGGTGTCCAGGGGAGTGCAGTCCTTCAGTAGCACAGCAGTCCTTCTGGCAGAGTATCCTCACGTCCAGAAGTGTACTGAAGTGGTAGTGCCGGAGATCCAGTACTTTCACTCGGTGGTGCCTTTGAAGTGGGGGTGGGGGGAGACTTCAAATACATTATTTTAAACAGCATACATGCCCCCACCTTCTTGCCCGGGCTCCAGACTCACTACAGGTGGGGAAGTAGCCCTTTGTGTGTGTGGACAGGGCACAGTCTATGCCCAACTCCTCCCTCCCATCCTGCCAGAGGCGGCCCATTAAGACTCACCTAAGCTCCCATTGTTTGTGTCTGTCTAGGAGGGATATACAAAGCCCAACTATCAACTACCCCCAGACGTGCTCAGAGACAGGCTACAGGCACCAAACGGCTAAAGCAAGAAAATAGCAACTTTTGGGGGCATGGCCAAGCCAGCGACCAAGATGGCCGCACAGCATTGAAGCTCCAGCACCCAGTGCTCACCATTCAACGAAAACTACATGATCCTGCTACCCACGCCACTAGAAATGTAGCCCAACGGACACTCAACTCTGCGGCGACATCGCGGAGGGCACCGGGTCCCGGCTCCGTGGCATCGAACCGACGCAGGAGCCCGACGGAGCGTGGGGTGGCACAGCCTGCCTTGAAGGCCCCGCGATGGCAAGCTGGAGCGTGGGGCGGCCCAGCCTGCCTTGGAGGCCCACGACAGCAGGAGTCGCAGGCAAGCCTGAGGCCGGAGGTGCGGTGCTCCGCTGGGCCCCTCCCGTCCGCTCCGGACTGCCCTTGGCGGGGAGCGCTGTGGCCTGGATACCGGAGGCAGAGCGGAAGCGAGCCGCGACAGCTGGCAACTGGGACAATGCCTGCAACTCACTCACCCTTGGGACATATGTTATTGCCAACAGAAAGGCTGTCTTGATAGTATGCAACCGGAGGGGATAATTATGCAAAGGCTCGAAAGGAGCACACATAAGAAATGTATGCAACCAAATTAAGGTCCCACTGTGGCATGACAAAGGGCGCTTGTGGAAACATATGTAAAAGCCCTTTTAAGAATCCATTTACAACAAGAGATTTAAACAAAAAGGTTTGGTCCGGCAGCCGCAAGAAATATGACCCTTGAGTACCCAACGCAGAGCCCTGCTGGGCAAGGGTAAGAATGAAAAGGATAGTAGATAAAGAGACATAAAGAGGGTCAATCGACCTTTCTGTACAATATTTTACAAACTTTTGCCAATGGCAGGCGTATACCGTCTTAGTGGAGTTGGCCTTAATTGGCGTGGCTGCCAAAATAACCTCACACACTTCAGGAGGAAGGTCGAAAGCTATCAACTGTTGCCGCTCAAACTCCATGCATGGAGGCAGAGAGTTGACAGGTTCAGGTGGAGGACCCTCCCCTGCTGCTGCGACAGAAGATCCTCTCAAAGGGGCAGCCTGATCGGAGGATCGATGCTCATTTTCAGAAGCTCTGGATACCAGACTCTCCTTGCCTAGTCCAGAACCACACGAATGACTTGGGCCTGGCCGATCCGATCATGAGAACCCTGGGCAGAAGTGGTATGGGGGGGAAAGGCATACAGTAGGCCTGAGCCCCACTCATGACGAAAAGCGCTGGCAAGCAATAGATGCCTTGGAAAATTGAGCGCGCAAACCTGCTGACATCGCGTGTTCTCTTCGGAGGCTAACAGATCTAACTAAGGCTCTCCCCACTGCTGAAAGAGACCTTGCTCCACCTCTGTGTGGAGACGCCATTTGTGATCCGCTAAGCATCGACAGCTTAGTTTGTCTTCCCTGGCAGTCAAACAACCTGCCAGGTGTTAATCCACTAGGGTTATGCCCTGCTGTTCCAGCTACGTCCAGAGACGCAGGGCTTCTTGACAAAGGGTCCACGACCCCACCCCGCCCTGCTTCTTGCAGTACCACATGGTGGTGGTGTTGTCCGTGAACACTTGCACTAACTTCCCCTTGACAGTGGGCAGAAATGCTTTCAATGCCAACTGAATCGCTCAAAGCTCCAACAAATTGATGTGGAGCCCTGACTCTGCCGGAAACCATTGTCCCCTGATCTCCATCTCTCCCAGATGGCCGCCCCATTTCAGGAGTGATGAATCTGTCACTACTGTAAGATCTGGTTGGGGAAGGGAGAGGGGGTCTGCCTCGGACCCAATTGCAGTTCTTCAACCACTACTGCAGGTATTTTGCAGTTCCCTCCGAGATCTGGACCATGTTGGAGATATTTCCCTGATGCTGTGCCCACTGAAACTTCAAGTCACCATGCAGAGCCCGCATACGCCATTTGGCGTGTTTTATCAAGAGGATGCAGGAGGCCATGAGGCCCAGCAGCCTCAGACTCGGTCTCACCAAAATCCAGAATAATGGCTGAAACATATGTATCATAACCAGAATATCTTGGACTCGTTACATGGGAGGATAAGCCCAAAACTGCATTGTGTCCAGAACAGCTCTGATGAAAGGGAGGGTCTGAGAAGGAGTCAGGTGTGACTTAGGCAAGCTTATAGAGACCCCCAGTGAATGCAGGAGGTCCGCTGTAGTCTGAAGGTGGAAGACGACAGTCTGGGCTGAGGACACCTTCAACAGACATTTGTCGAGGTAAGGGAAGACTGAAATCCCTAACATGCACAGATGAGCTGCGACCACCACCGCCATCACCTTGGTGAACACCTGATGGGCGCTGGTAAGGCCAAAAGATAGCACGGTAATCTGAAAGTGCTTGTGGCCTACCTTGAACTGCAGGTAACATCTGTGGCCCGGAAGGAAGGGGATGTGATAATACGCATCCTACCGGTCCAACGCTACCAGCCAGTCTCCTTGTTGGCCTAGGGCAGGCAAGACCTGAGCCAAAGTGAGCATCTTGAACTTCTCCTTTTTGAGGAAGAAATCGATGGTCTGAAGATCTAAAATGGGCCGCAATACTTTGTTCTTTTTCAGAGTCAGAAAGAAGCGGGAATAGCAACCACGGTCTGTAGGAAGCTGGCTCTGTATTCTATACCAAAGTAAAGTATAGTATGCACAGAGTCCAGTGACTCCCCAGAGGCTTACAGAGGCTCAAGTAGATAATACTAAAAGCTCGATTTGTGGTAGGGTGGTCGAGCAGTTAGGCTCATCAGAGGGCTGTGTTAAGCATTTATTGTACACACTCAGACAAGAAATGATGACACACTCAAAGACTGAATCCAGACCAATTGTTTTGTATAAAAATGATTTGGTTATTTTATTTCTAGAACCAAGAAATACTCATTTGCAGGTAAGTAACAGTTTTCAAAGTAGTAATACTTTGAAAATTGCAGGAAGAATTGTTTTGCAAGGCAGAAGGAATGCTTACAGTCTTAGAAACAATTTTGTAATTGTCAATCAGAAACAGAACTTAGAAATGGGAAAGAGACAGTTGTACGCAATAGACAGAATGCAATGCAATACTATGGGAGGAAAACAGTGTTATGCATTAGCAGGTAAGTACTTGACTTACAATACCAGTCTTCGGGGATTTGGACCAACACTGGGCAAGGTTCAGTTTAAGGTAGGTACTGAACCACCAGCTGCACTGGAGCGGCCGGGTGCAGAGGTCACTGGGCTCAATTTTAAAATTAATGGAGACTGGGGGCACATCGAAGAGGCACGGTTTGCAGGCAAGTACCCGGTGTTCAGGGCACAGGCCCTGAGGGCTAAGATTAGCATGGGGGGCCACAAGGCAGCACCAAAGCTACACCATAAGTGGCACAAGGGCGGCTGGGTGCAGGTTGCAAATCAGCGTCAGGTGCCCATTGCTTCTCTATGGAAGTTCTCGGTCACAAAGAGGCGGCAGGCTCGGACCAGGAGACTCAACAAAGGTGACCAATGGCTGGGCAGGTAAGTTGATTAGTTGCTGGACACATGGGTACCATCAACTGGGCTCCCCAATGTCAGGGGGCTGACGATGCAGGGGTGCCTTTTAGTGTTGGGTTTCCTTTGCTGGAGCCAGTCACGGTCAGAGGGACCCTTCGTGAAGAGGCTGCAGGCGACCTCATGGAGTCCAGGAGAGGTCAGTCACTGATGGAAATGAGGCCAGGACTGCTGGGGAGACTTCACAGGACAGGTGAGCCACTTGAACTGGGGCCGTGGGTGTTGGGTGCAGAGTGGGCAGGGGTCGCAGATCTGTCAGGATACGGAATCCTTGAAGATGGAGTTTTTCCTGGGCAGGGCCGCTGTCCTCTGGAGATCTGGTATTGACTGAGGAATGGCAGTCTTCCTGGGATTCTTGGAAGTCCCTGATCACGGGACAGTTGTCTTCTTCGCAGGGACTTTGAGCAGGAGGCAGGCTGGTAGGGCTGGGCCAAAGCAGTAGGGGTCTTCCAGGCTCGACTGCACGGCGTCTTTGTTCTTTTCTCTTCTTGAGTCACAGGAATCTGAGGATCAAGGTTCCGGGGTGCCACTAAATATTGAATTTAGGGGAGATACAGATATTGGCAAATGGTAGCCAATGGGCTACTTGCCTTTAGTGTGGCGACACCCTTAGAATGTCCCCTCCCTTTGGGCAGGGGGTATCCCCCTAACCCGATTGGGTCAAATCCTTCCATTCAAGATTGGGGATCTCCTGAAGAGCAGGTCACCTCGGTCCAGGGCACCTTAGGGGTGGTCCTGGAGGAGAGGGGACACACCTCTCCTGACTACTAATTTTCCCGTCGACCTTGACACCACAAGTGGGGCTCGGTCAAGAGGGCGGGCATCTCTGCTAAGTGGAGAGGCCCTGGCTAGCATATCAAGAAAGCTTGTTTGGGGGTAGGTGTGAAGCACCTCCACCACCAGGGCAGCCTTTGTCCCTGACCCACGAGAGCACAAGTGCTCCAACCTCAGAGGTTCAAAAACATGTCTGTGTGGCAGGCTGGTGCAGATCACTCAGCTGGGCATGAGGGAGTTGGTCGTTTTTCAGCGGGCATCTCCAAGATGCCCTATGGGTGCATTTTGTAATAAATCCAACGCTGGCATCAGTGTGGGTTTATTAGGCGGCGGAGTTTGATACCAAACTCCTTAGCATTCACTAAAGCAATCATGGAGCTGTGGAGGTTGGAATGACAGCCCATTAACAATATAGCTCTACTGCACTTACGTCTGTAAATGGCACAGACATTGTAGGGGCACATTGCTCATGCAGCTGTGCCCTCACGTATGGTATAGTGCACCCTGCCTAAGGGCTGTGAGGCCTGAGAGAGGGGTGACTTACCTTTGCCACAGGCAGTGGTTGGAGGGCATGGCATAATAATAATAGTAGTAGGTAATAATACAGAATGCAGCCAAAAGGCTTATCAGAAATATCCTGCTAAGGCATCACATATCTCCCCATCTGCGTAGTCTACATTGGCTGCCCATAAAACAAGCATTGGAAATGCAATAGGTCTCGCATTTGTTTGAGTTGGAGCTATTGGCATTGTAAATGGTAATGTCTTTTACCTATGTGTTACGGAGTGAATGAATGTGGTGTGTACTGGAAATATGTGAGGGATTGGATTAGTTAGTTATGTGATTATGTGGCGTGGAGTTGTGTTGTGGAATTCTGTGGCATGGTGTGATGTAGAATTATGTGTATATTAATTATATGGTATTGCATGTTTTGGAATTATGTGGAGTGGGATTGTGTGTTCTAGAGTGTAATTATAAGGAATGGTATTTTGTGTTGTGGAGTGGTATGTAGTGGAGTTTAATTATGTGGTGTGCAGTTGAATGTTGTGGCAGGATGTGGAATTGTGTGGAGTGTACAGGGTGTATTTGGTGTGTTGTGTAATTGTATTGTTGAGTTGTATTATGTGGTTTGGTGTCGAATTATGTGGTGTGGATTGGAAATGTGTGGAGTTGAATTGTGTGGTATGGAAATGTGTGGATAGCTTTGCGTTTAGTGGAGTGCATGTATGTGGTGTGGATTGGAATTATGTGGGTTGGATTGGAATTGTTTGTTGTGTAATTGTGTGGCATGGAATGTGTGGTGTTGAGTGGAGTATGATGCGCCTTGAATGAAACTTAAAAAGCTAATATAGGGAACAAAGGAAAGATTTAACAATAAAGTCTATATTGTTTAAACAGCATCACTGAAACGCGCTTGTTTTACACATTATTAGGAGGCACTAAGCATTTGTAACCAGTGCCACTGAAACACGCAGTTAAAAACTGTATGTATCTGAGGTACCATTGTGTATACTGGACAGGACTATATTCATTGACACAGTGTGCTACTATGTGGCATAGGGTTTTACTTCCCTTTTGTACACACTATTAAGGCACTAAGCAAATGTAACCAGCGCAAGTGCAAACTATGTGTGTGTTTGGGGTACCATTGTATATATTTGTACGGGAGTATATTGGTTAACGCAGTGTGCCAGTATGTAGCACAGGGTTTCACTTATTTTTTTCACACACTATTAGGAAGCACAATTAGAACGCACTAAGCAGATATAACCAGCGCGAATGACACGCTGTGCGAAAGCGGATCTAACTAGGGCAACTGAAGGCTGTGTTATTATATTCGTTAGGGCCTTTGTTTTACAACTGATGCAGGAAATACAGATATTGCCCATCTGGGAGCTTAATCTTCTTCTGCTGCAGCTCTCTAGGTGTCCCCAACCGCTGGGTGTTTTTGAGGGCACGCTGTAGATTGCTGTTTAGGAGGGGTATGTGTCTGCCAAAATTTGACTGGACCCCAGTTATCAAAGAGCCTAACACGCTGCTTATTTCGCCCACATGATTCTTCTCCCCTCACAGCTCTATGTGGCTCTTTGGCCTGCATGCTTCTCCTCCCCTCCCGTGCTTCAAGTTGGTCTCTCTCACAGGTGTCCTGTGCTTCTCTCCAAGTCTTCTTTTTTCCTTTCCCCCGTGTTGCTTTTGCCCAGGCCTTCATGTTGTCCAGATCACCTTGTGTATTCTCCCCCAAACCCTTGATTGGTACAGCTGCTGCTTTATTTTACTTTTTGATTACCCACCCTTCGCCCACTTCAACGTTCCTTTTTTTAAAAATATCTACGTCATCACCGTTATTAAGACTGTGACGGAGCTCTATACCTTTAATGACCGTTCTAAAATGGCTATCAGAAATGCATGATGTGTAAAACCCCCCCAAAAAAATCTGTCTGGCAGCCTTGTCTCCTCAGGGATTACTCAAGTGTGGGGTGGCATTTTTTGCACCGGGGGCCTGGTAGGGGAAGCCAGGCGGTGCTTTTCTGGAAAGCTGGTGCGGCTTAGACAGAGACAGTCACGTACCAAACCATAGGGGCAATTCTTTTAAAAACAGGTAGGGCCGGGGCACAGATTACCATGTAGAGGCCAATGCCTCCCTGAACAGCCAGAAGGACAAAGGAAGCATTAGTCACATCAGGGTTGCCCCCTCCGCATTAAATGTAGGTAGGGTTGGGAAAGGGCACTGCTTCTTAAAAGTAGGTAGGGCTGGAAAGTGTCAGTTATGCTGTCGGTGCCGCAAGTAAAAACAAAAACGGTTTCCTCTGTGAGATCCGTGGCATGGACTATTCTAATATTTTTGTGGCTGAAGTTTATACATTTTAGTCTTGCAGTTTAGCCTAGAGTCCGGTCATGTGTTAAGACTATAATGCTTTGTGAACAGCATTAGCTGAATTAGGGTTGGGTTAAAGTAAGGAGTGGAAAAATTACGTTACAGGTCCAGTGAGTGAGATTAGATTATTACATTGAAACATTTTCAGGTTGATCTTCAAAGGTAGTAAAAACGAAATAGTCGCATTCCTCTCGTCTGCTTCACAGCCCTCTGAAGACTTTTCTTATCTGCTTGTTAAATAAACAAGCGGATAAGAAAAGTCTTCACAACAGCCGTGAAGCACAAAGAGAAAAAAAACGCTCGCCATCTGTTTTCCTTCAGCCACTTGTATTTGCGTCTGGGCTGAGTGAAAACAGATGCACTTGTCACGGGCGGCATCCGAAAACTGCAAGGGCGTCAAAAAAAGTGACAGCCAGCAAACCAGAAGCACAGAAAATACATTAATCACTACCTAAGCCAATGGAAAAAGGTTCTGACAGAGGGGCGTGGATTAAAGTCCCCTTCTTCATACTGTTTACTATAGCTCTCGCAGGCGAGGAGCGCATGCGCGCTCCAACGCCAGGCCGAGACCTAAAAACGAACAGAAATCAAAGCGCTCAGCCTTGCTTACAGGGCAATAAACGGAGTTGGCCCCCACTATATACAGAAAATAATCTGTAACTCCCATCAAAAAAGAAATCTAAGATCCAATCATCTTGAACTCCTCGTCACCCCTCGCTTTGCCAAAGCTAGAATAGGAGGGAGGTCCTTCCCCGTCAGAACCACGATTCTGTGGAACTCCTTGCCCGAACACATCAGAAAGGCCAACTTGGAATTTAGCTTCCGGAAATTCTTGAAGACGTGGCTCTTTAGTCTTCCTTAACACCCTGCGGAATCTAACATACCTACCCCACCCGTCCTATCTGCCGTCAGCGCCGGGACACTCTCGATGGGGGTAGCTGTGCGCTCTACAAGCTACATAATAATAATAATGGCACAAAGGGATGTGTGCCACGTCGACTGAAGTTTTGTCTGCACAAAAGAACACAGTCTGCAATGGCAGGGTGTATGTGTTTGGTGAGGGTCCTCTGAAGGTGGCACAATACATGCTGCAGCCCTTAAAGGACCTCTCTGGCCACAAGGTCCTTGGTACCACTGATACCTTTTACAAAGGACTTACAAATGAGCCAGAGGTGTGGCAATAGTGAAAACAAAGGTACAGTTTTGGGAAAGAACATAGGCACTGGGGCCGGGATAGGCAGGGACCCAGAGCACAATCAGTCAAAGTGCATCAGATATCAAGCAAAATGAAGGAGAGAACCATGCAAAAGGGGGCTCTTTCCTACACTGCCCATTTCTGAAATCAGAACTTCTCTATAGCCCCCCTGGTCTGGATAGCTACAACTTTCTCTTGGAGTAAAGTTAGATGATCCTCTGTCAGCCGTCAGAATAGAAGGAGGAAATGTCCATGGGGGCAAACAAGCGTGCTACAAAAATCACTTGAAGTAAACAAAGTGAATAGCTCTCCTGAATGATCTGCAAGACCCACTTGTCCAATGTTATGGACCTTCAGTGGAGGAGAGGATGATGGATTCTCCCTCCAACTGGAGTACAATAGTCTTGATGACTCAGAATAGGAGTGCTTGGAGGCTGCAGCTGCTGAGGACTGGGTGACCGATGACTTCAGGCTACCATTCAGAGGTTGGAATGAGCCGTGTCCACATCCTCGCAAAACTTGGGAAGTCTGCGCAGGACGGTGGCTGGGATATGGTTAATGCATCTGAAAACTCCTTCCATTGCCCCAAAAGGGGGAGAAGCTAGAATGGCCATGGGGTGTTACTGAGAGGCCCAAGGATCTGGCTGTAGCACAAGAGTCTGCTTTCTCTCCGAAGAGATGAGATCCGTCAAAGGGCATGTCCCTCAGATTAGCCTGGACATCACCCAAAAAGCCAGATGTTCTTAGCCAGGCGTGGCGCTGTAACGCCACTGTCGATGAAACCGCTCTGCCCAGCGACTCAGTCGTGTCTAGGCCACACCTAATGGTAAATTCTGCTGCATCACTCCCATCCTTCATCGCCTGGAAGAGTACAGACCGTGCCTCCTTTGGGACCTGAGGCAGCACTTGAGCAACAGTCTCCCAAAGGGAATGGGAGAAACTGCCCAATAAGCATAAGGTATTTCTGACTGCAATGCCAGGCTGGTAGAAGAAAACATTTTCTTCCCAAGTGTGTCCATCCTTTTGGATTCCCTATATAGAGGTTCGGAAGGGAATGCGCCACGAGGTGTGAAAGCCTGCATTACCAAGCTCTCAGGGGTGGGGTGTTGGCTGAGGAACCTTGGTTTACCCGGAGCCAGGCAATGGCGGCATGCAATTGTCCTGTTCACAGGAGCCCTTGTGCTAGGCTTGGACCATGTGTCTAGGAAGACATCAGTCAAAGCTTTATTAAAGGGCAATAGGAGGTGGAAGCCCCAGGCTGAAGAACTTCGGTCAGAAGATTAGTCCTGACCTGCACAGAGGGCAACTCTAGTCCAAGGACCTCTGCAGCCCTCTTTACCACTATGACATAAGAGCCCCCTCCTCCGTAGCCACAGTCGGTGGAGAGAACATGCCAAATTCTGGGGATATGTCAAGTCCACTGGCTTCCCCAAGCTCCTCATACCAGTCCATTTATTCTACTGAAACATCCTGGTGTTATACAGAGTCCATAGAACCCTCCCAATCCTATCCCGTGCCAGAAACATCCTAAAAATGTCCAGGCGACAACATAGAACCTCTGGGTCCTGCCGGCACCGGAGTCTTTGTCAAGCGATGCCGATCCGACTCATCGGGAATAAAGATGGGGCTGGCACTGCCGGTGGGCGCTGGCTGCGCCGAAGGCACATACTTCGGGTCAGATGCCAGGGAAGGTCACGTTAGCACAACCGGCGTCGCCTTGGATCTGGAATCAGATACTAGAGGTCCCACAGGCGCCATGGCCGGAGCTGATGGCATTGAATCTGATGGGCCTCCTTCGGACCCCGCAGGGCCTGAAGGCTCACCAGAAGGATCGGCCCACTCAAATATGCAGGGCATGGCTGCTTAAAATTCCTTAATTTGAGTAGGGGGATGCTCCGGCTCCTGGAAATGAGTGGAGAAGCGAAGTCGACCCTGGCTCTGGCTCCGCAGAACCGTGGCTAGAGCGTCAGTGCTCCTTACCTCATTCATTGACAGATGACAGTCGAGGCTAAGATGAAGTCTGCTTTGACTTTTTCTTCTTCTTGGGCCTTTTACCGAGTGTCCCAAAGGCCTTGAGTGGGAGGAAGAGGACTTGGGGCTCTGGGAGTGGTCCCACGATCGCCTCTTCTTCGAATGGGACCGGGATCTCCACGGAGTCTCGCTGGCCGGTGTAGGCTGCTGGGCCGCAAGGAGCTTCATAACTCACTCTCGCAAGGCCTTCGGACCCATGGCCCCGCAGTCCGAGTAGGACTTCGAGTATTGGTCGCTCTTAAGACACCAGAGACCGACGCGGTGAGGGGTTCAGTTACCGACATGGCCAGGTGACCGACGTCACAAGGTTTAAACCCTGTCTTTCTAGAAGACATTCCTTGGCACATGAAAAACATTTTACTCGCCAAAAAGTTGAAAAAACCTGTCAAAAAGAGACAGAGGAGTAGCTCTTCTCCGGATCAGCACTTAACTGACGTCCATGCACCTGAGTGGTGCCTATATAAGTGACTGCAATGTCATAACCGACGCCAACGATGATGTCACGCGGAGCCCAATGGAGCCACCCGATGGCACGGAGGGGTATTGCTCGCGCAAACGTTTTCGGATCCAGCCTGACACCTGGGAAATTCAAAGGTAAGGAATCTGCAGCTAGAAGTCTATCAGATACAGAAGTTTCTATCCCTGCGAAATCCTCGACTCCACCTCACAAATAACACCACATTTAAAAGTTGTCAGCTTACCTCTTCTTAAGAGCGCCTGACAATCAGGCAGGACTTGCTAATGCGGTTCGAGTCCTCCAGAACTCTATTAGGAGTCATGGACTGTAAAATTGCTATAGTCCTCCAGAAGTATTTTTCTTTCTTTTTAATATTTATGTGATGTTTGATGCACCTGCCATGTTTAAAAAACATGTATCATCCTGGTGGCGTACAAAGACTTCTATTATAATGCACAGGAAACTGCACAAAATTCAAATAACTGCATGACAGAATAATTACAACCGCCACCTGTAAAACTATTTTGACAGCACTTTACTTTCTTACGCGCGATGTTGAGATTCTGGGCCTGGAGTGTTTGACTACAGAAAACAAATACATTATGTTCCCTTTAATTTAGCTCTAGAAGATAACTATGGTTTGTAGGAAAGTGCCCTTTTTTGCATGGTTACCCCCCACTTTTTGCCTGACACTTGATGCACCTTGACTTGATGTGGCCTGGGTCCCTGCCAATCAGGTTCCCAGGACCTATGTTCTTCCCCAAAGCTGTACCTTTGTACCCACAATTGGCACCTCTCTGGCCACCGGTAAGCACCTTGTAACAGGCACCGTGGGTACCAAGGGCACTGTGACCAGGGACAGCCTCTAAGGGCTGCAGCACCTATTGTGCCGCCCTTCGAGGCCCTGCACCCTAACACTCACACACTGCCATTGCAGGCTGCATGTTTTGGTGCAGAGAAAATTGAAGAGTCGACATGACACACATCCCTGTGTGACATGCCTGCAATTCACTGCCTGTGGCCTAGGTAAGTCACCCCTCTAGCAGCGTGCACTAGAACACAGGTGAGCTAAGCCCAAAGTGTTTCAAGCAGTATGTAATTTATGTCAGCCACACGGATAGTGTGATGCATGGGCCAAAATGAGACCTTTAGAACATGGGTTTACTTACTACTCTGCCCCTCACCAGAAACATGTACGGTTGGACTATTTTTTGGTATCATCTTTGGTTAGGCAGTAGAGTACAATCGAATGTTTCCCTAGATTTCTCTCAGATCACCGCCCATTAGTATTAGAGATAAATGGAGGGGGAACTTCTAATGGATGAAGCCTATGTGGGACACATGAGGGAGTGAATCCCAGATTTCATGCAAAGGAATCTGGGAACGGCCTCATTGGGCATAGTTTGGGACACCTTAAAGGCAGGTATCCCGGGAGAAACAATCCAATTTTCAATTAGAAAGAGGAAAAATTAAAAGGATTGCCTGCAGTCTCTTCAGCAAAGGCTGGCCCAGGCTGAAGGAACGCTGATTACTGCCCTGCAGCAGGAAAAAGAGGAAGAGGAAGCCCAAATAGATGTAGCACTCAGCAAGGCAGCAATTGGGGAAAAACTGCTGAAGAAGGCAATAGATAAAGCAACCGCTAACCGAGAAGATAAGTACGAGTGTAGCGAGAGGGTTGGCTATCTACTTGCAGTTAAGACTAGGCAGGAACTCACACGAAGGGAAATCAGTATAGTGAGGGATCCCCTAATAGGGCTGGTATCTGAAGCTGCCAAAATCAGAGCAGCCTTCTTTAAATTCTATCAGGCTTTATATACATAAGACTGGGGAAGCCTGGGGGTCCAGTGTGAAGATTCAACAAGGTACTTGGAATCTACGGTGGGGGAGATCTTGTCGCCAGAAGAGAAGGAGCGACTCGACCGGCCACTAAGCTGGGATGTGATTGTGGTAGCAATGTCTAGCCTACCTAGAGGGAAAACGGCCAGCCCCAACTTAATCCCCACAGAATTTTATATGGTCTTTCAGGAGCAGCTGAAGGAAATCATGACAACAATGTTCCGACAGATTGCAGAAGGTGTTATACCACCAATATCATGGGCCTCTGCAAAAATCATAATTTTTCCCAAGAAGAATAAACCTATAGACAAACTGGGGTCCTATCGCCCAATAACCCTAATAAATGGGGATGTGAAAATATACTCAAAAACCTGTGTCATTCAAAGTGTTGTCTCTATGGGGCAGCGTGGTTTTATCCTTGGTGGAGGCACCATAGAACATATCAGAAGGATCATCACTCTGATGCCAGGCAGGTGACAGGAGGCCCTATGGGTGCAATTTCGCTAGATGCTGAAAAAGCATTTGATAGGGTCTTCTTGCAGTTAGTTTCTTTGGGCGTCAATGCATAGAAAAGGGATAGGGAATAACTTTATCGGTGCGGTTAAAGCCCTGTATATAGAACCGGAGGCTAGAGTTTATATAAATGGGGAACAGACGGAAGCCATTAAAATAACAAGAGGAACGCGACAAGAGTGCCCCTGCTCACAGCTCCTTTTTGCGTTTACATCAATCCTTTTCTGAGGCAGTTAGAACTGGCGGAAGATATTCCTACTTTAATTATGTTTGAACAGGAAAGTAAGGTGTTGGCTTACGCCAACGATAGAGCTCTAGTCACTTCGCATCCTGACCAGGCTATAAGGGCAATTGAAGAAGCTGAGGTGTGGGGCATTGTCAGGATATGCCCTGAACAGGAATAAAACACAGATAAATCAATGAATTTGTATCTTTTACTGATTACAGGGTAGTAAAAACAAGAACACAGGTGAGGGTAAAGTTGGATGAGCACCGTACCCCTACAGTGACTAAGTCCATTCTTAAACATTGTAAGTGCAATACAGCCATAAAGAATATATGGTCTGGGAGTTGGTCACTACGAACTCTAGAGCTCCATAATGGCTTAACTGAAACCTGGAAGTTTGGTAACAAATCTCTCAGCCCATTAAACCCACACTGATGCCAGTGTGGGATTTAATGTAAACTGCACTCAGAGGGCATCTTAGAGATGCCCCCTGAAAAACGACCAGCCCTGGTGTGGTTTCTAAATGACTGCCTGCCATTTGCCACCACAAGACAGGTTTCTGGATCCCTGGGTAGAGGGCCTACATGCTCTGTGGCCACAAACAAAGCCCACCCTGGTTAGAGGTGTCATGCCTCCTTCCCCAGGTTGGACTGGGCCCACGAAGGGGAAGCTTCAAAGGCCTGCCACCTTTGTGAGCTGACCCTGCCTTTTGCTGCTCCCAGCAACTGGCTCCCACCGGTTCTGAGCCCCACTTTGGGTGGGCGAATCAGCGGGAAATCAAAGTGATGAAGAGAGGTGTGCCCACATTTGCCAACCCCACCCCTCAGGTGGGAAAGGTGAGGTGAAGCACACATCTCAGTCCCCTCCATCTTGAGGATGAGGGGACACAGCCAATTAGAGAGGCTCATGCCCCCTCCTACTTGAGGGTGGCATAACAAGGGGTGTACTCACCTCAAGGAAAGGACCTATTGGTCCTGACCTGCACACCCCTGTAACGCCCCTAAATTTTGTATTTAGGGGCGACCCTGAACCTTGCCTCCTCAGATTCTAGGAAGAAAGAAGAAGGACCGAAGAGCTGTGCTGACCCAGGAAGAAGAGGACACCAATTGCTTTGGCCCCAGTCCTACCGGCCTATCCCGACACGGACCTGCTCACAGCGAAACCCTGGCGTGTCCAGCAGCCCTTCAGAACCCGGAGGACGTGCCCTGACTTCATCTCAAAGACTGTCTCCTGTGAGCACCGGATTTCCTCAACTAAAAGACTCCAACACAGAATCCGGATCCAGGGGGCTCCGCGGTTCTGCACCACTCTGCACCAGACGCCCACGGCCAGAGTTCGAGGGGCCCAGTATACTTGTGTTCATTATGTTCGAAATAAGTATTTTGGTACTGCAGAAAACATTTCCAGCAGGGCAAAGATTCTACGTACTACATACTAAGTATTGTAAGCAGTTACTGTAGAAAATTGTCTCAGCATTACAATTTCTACTTAACATAGAAGGCTGTGTGAACTGGGTACTAACCCATGAACATATGATTGTTTTGCATCAGAAGATAAGCTATCTGTAAAGTTTTCACCATAGCATGAAACAGTGCAGGTAGTAGGATGTTTACCACCTTCAGATATTGGCTATTTTAAGCTAATAGTGTCTTTGACAGCTGTCGCATAGTGTGCACAGTTCTTATTAGATATTTTTTAAAGTCTGTGCAGGAAAGTAGAATCTGCTTTCATGGTTACCCCCACTTTTTGCCTGGTGTCAGTGTGTTTTTGATCTAGTCTGCTGGGATCCTGCTAATCAGGACCCCAGCAACTGTTGGAAAGTACTACACCAGGGGTCTCCCATGGGCTGTAACATGTATTGTGCCTCCCATGGAACTCCACTTAAACCGTGACTACAGTTGGTGCTTGCACCTCTCACGACAGATATAGGTTTCCTCACATCTGAGGTCAATGCACTTAAAACCTATAAGTCACCCCTATGGCAGGCTCTTCAGTCCTGAGGGCAGGGTGCTTGGTTACAAGTGTGAGAGTGCCCCTGCATCAGCAGGATACCCCTATAAACCCCAGAGTCGATTCTCCAGGCTTTGAAGATGCAGTCAGTCATTTTTTGCCATATACTGGACATTAGTCATTACGAGATGTCCAACTATATAGTGGCTGCACCGAACCCGGTCATGTTTGGTATTAAGCATGATGGAATCATACCCAAACACTGATTCCAGTGCTGAAAGTATGATCCCATGTACTGATTGCCCCTTTAGAGGACCCCTTATACGCCCGGTAACAGCCTTTCAGGGTCTGCAAGCAAGATAGTGCTGCTGGCAACCACAGACACAATTCTACCCTCCTGCTACTGAGCTCAAGCAGGGGAAGGAACAATCGGTTTCATGTCACAGGGAGGTGAAACCACCTCCCAGACAGGACTTAGTGTATTGGGCTGGGGGCGCTTGCCAGCGCCAGACTACTTTGAAGGGGACATTTGGTGCCCTCCTTGCATACTCCAGTTTGAACCAGTTCAGGGAGCCCTTGGCTCCCGATCTGCTGGCGCGGAACTTGACAATGGGCATGGGAGTATACTTCCCTCTGTCCAGCCCCTCCTCTGGGAGGGACCCCTGAATCGTCCTAGCCCTTTCCTTAGGGTATTTAATGGCTACCCTGTAGGTGGGTCCTCAGATTCGTTGTGAGACAAGACTCAACCCTTAAACTACGTCGCTCTTCAATCGTCTGGACACTTGGACTTAGTTGGAGTTAAACTGTTACTCAGACTGCATCAAGGAAGACTCCTGCTGCTCCTGGTCTGACTGTTCAAGTCTTCTTCGTCATCTGTCTGTGCTTCATCCAGGTTCTTCACAAGACCTGTGAGCATCAAGGACATCAGACGAAATCTCCCTTAGAGTGAAGGAGTAACTCCCCTGTGTCTGGAGGCACCACAACAAAGCTGACCGGTCTGCTGCTCCTGTCTTCCTAAGAACTTCCCGAGGACCAGCAACACAGGTGGTGGTTCTGCAACTCCCCCAAGGCCTGACCTGTCCTCTCTGCAATTTTGAGGCCAGTATCCCTCGTCGGAACTGCTGTGTACAGTGTCTACTTGTCGTTGCCAAGACTTGTTTGCTCTGCACTCCAGAGATCTTCTGGCTACAAGAAGCTCCAGCCTCCAGCATCTCTTTCTTTCCAAGATCAGAATCCTCAAAGCATCCTCTGCACCGTGGGCCTTCATCTTTGGTAGTTTGCACGGGGTCCTCTTGAGACTCCTGTGCCTTCGGCTTATGGGTCCTCCGGAGGGTCTTCTCTTGCTACAGTGGGCTCTCCTGCGTGCTCGAGACGTGCTCCGGCTCTCCTGTTGTTGGGGAGTCCCTTGGACCTTGCTGGTCTGAACATAGTGTCGTGTAGTTCCTATAGTACCCATGCAGGACCTGCGCGTTTGGATAACAAACTGTGGGTTTGGTGGCAGACTGGCTCTGTGCACCCCCACCGTGTATGTTAGCCTGTTTTGCATTAGCTAGCTCACAGTGCCACTAGAATCTCCTCTTATCGGGGAGAGATTAGTTTCTGGCAACCTTAGATCATGACAACCCTGATCCCTCAGAATCGTGGAAACAATGTACTACTTTTCGCTCAGTCACTCGTGCTTACTTGTTCGGTTTGTCTCAGAGAGTTACACAGAATAAACAGTCTGGGCGTTTCAATAAGTATTTATTGAACAGTTGTTATTCTAGTGTAGAATATATGTGCTGCAACAACCAGCAGACAGTAGCAGAGATATATTATCAGCAGTACGATAAAAGTGAAAGGATAGTACAGTTCTACCATATTGCAATAATAATGGTTACATACATGAATATATAAAATGCATTATAAAGTGCGCATACTCCTACGATGCCTAACTAGATGTACCTAAGAGTACCTGGCATGTGTGTAGGTCTAAAAACCTAAGAGCCAAGAATCCCTCTAGGATTTAGCCGAACCTTATTACCTGAATAGAGTGTGTGTGGGACCCCGTCCTGGTCTCGAGTTGGACACCCCGCAAGGGCTGTGTTAGACCGCTGTCAGCTGGAGCGACTGCATGCAGGAGCCTCAGCGTCTCTGGTCAGTGTGCCGGCATGGAAGTCTCGGTTCCCTCTATCCTACCGTGGCAAGATGCGTTGTATTTATACCCTAAAGTGTCTCGTCCCTCAGTATGGTGTGTATTGGTCCTTGTTAGACATGAGGAAGACGTCAGGGGTGAACTTTATACATGCAGGAGATGTAGCTGGTGAATGCTCATGCATAATTTAGGAGTACATTGTAGGCCTGTGTTCGGGAAAAACCCTTCAGTGTTCAAACCACAGACTAGATAACGTTCAACCCTCAGTGTTCGTTGCGTACTGTAGGGAACTAATGAGGGTGAAAGATCAAGCATATATAAGGACATAGGAGATCATGACTATAATAGGGCATATACGATTATGACCATAATAGGGCATATACGATTATGTCTATATTAGGGCATATATGAACATGTCTATATTAGGGCCTCTATATGAAACATAACAATAGCTCCTTTTTCCTCTGACACGCCAGTTGCGGTTGCCAAGGCGTGTTGGTGCTCCCGCCGGACCCAGACCACCTAGTCACCGACAGCCAATGTGGAACAGCTCATGCACGGCTCCTGGTCTTCCTCAGCATCGACTTCTCTTCACAGCTTCAGCAACAAGGTCACTGTCGACTCTTCAGAACCTCCCAACATCAGTGGACACTGTGTCTCCGTGCCTCTTGGTCCCCTCTGCGCGGCATAGACTCTGTCCCCTCTACTTGCAGGTTCTTCACTTCCAGAATCCACCATTGGATTCCACCGGACTCCTTCAATCATCTCCAGCAGCATCTTCTTCGAAGTCGTCCATTGTTGTCTATGGCAGGTTCTGACGTCACTTTACTCCTATGCACCCGGCTCCCCTGGTGTAGGTAACCTGGTTCCAGGGGCATCCACGGGTGGGGTGGCTCTCCAACCTTCTGTCTTCCAAAGTTTTCGGGGTCGTCCGGGAAGGGTTCTTTTATCTTCAAAACTGCACCAGCGACTTCTCCATTGACTGCCATTGAGCACGTGGCTGTGTTTCCACTCTGCACACACCCTCCGTGGGGTTCCTGGGTACTTACCTTGGGTGGTTCCTTGTGTCCCCGGTTACTCTGGGTCTACTGGTCCAAGTCCTGTTCTCCTTTGCAGTTCACATTCCACTTTCTTAGTATATGGTTTGGTCTCCCTTGGAGACGACTGTATTTTGTCCTACTTACCTGATCTGATTGCTTTTGAAGTATTCCTGTGTATTGTGTTGATATCTCAAGGTAGGAGATATACCAATGTGATAGTGATATTGTGTTGTAATAAATAGACTTATTTTTGCTAAACACTGTGTGGTTTCTTTTCATCTAACTACAGATTGCACTGGAAAAACAAGCTGCTTAACATTCCAAGATTAGCCTACAGGCGGCTCTCCTCAGCTAGCACTTTGAGAGCTTTCTATGGTCATCAGAGACCACTGAAACCACCATAAGGGTTGCCTGGATTAGTGCAAGGTGCACCACTTGAATAAGTGTGAACGACATACTAAGCCAGCCTCCTACAGTCTGTGTTGTATTTCTTATAAAAGTTTGACTGTTTGCAAACAGCGTGGTATAAAGTAAACTCTCTATAGAGTAAGCACAGTTCACAGTGCTCAGTTCTCTACTGATATCAACTTGATTTCTTAATATAGGTTTGGTGTATGTGAGGGTTTGACACAGAGAAAAGCTGTCCATAGTAGGGCATTTGCTTTGGCTTTCTCTGAATAGTTGTGTACAGATTTAACACCATACTCAATGAGGGTTTCCCATATATCTGTGGTTGATTGTTAATGTGAACTATGCTATGTGTAAAGCCATAGCAATTTATACAGCAATATGTATGAAAATGAAGCTTGGATGTTATCAGTAATGGCATAGAACATGTCATGAGTGATGTCATATGGGAGATCATAAGCAGTGCATGGTGGGGACGCAAGTTATAATTAGCGCTGCTAACTACAACTGGTGAATTTCAGTGTTTCTTTTTATTTAAAATGTTAATGGCGTCACTGAGAAATTCACCTAACTATAACGTTACTTTAACCTTTGGTTTTTATCAGTGAATTTCTTTTTATTTTATTTTAAGATATTTTTAGGTAGGGCACATAAATAAATTCATATACAGGTAGTTATTACGAAAGATTCCAAAGTGATAAGATACATTGGGATAAAAACTTATACATTAAATAGCAGCATAGCTTTCATATATACATAATGTTTTCAGTACATTACTACTTTTTTTTTAAAACAAAAAAGACTTATTATTCAAAAAAGAAAGACATTGGGGTAAAACTGTAGCAGCACTATTTTCCATAAGCAAAATTTCCGTTGATTATTCTTTCAGGGATCCCCGATCCATCGATAGACTGGAGCCCATATTATTTTCCCCAATTTTCGAGCCTTTCGGCCTTTTCTTTCATAGATTCCTTTCTCCAGATTAAAGGTGGAGAGAAGCAGAGCAAGTCATTGCGAGAAAGATGGGGCCACTGGGTCTAGCCATGCTGTGGCAATACAGATTTTAACTACTGCCATTGCCAAAAACAAAGTATGGTTGGGCACCATCGGACCCTGTGCTACTAACCCCCAGTAGCATTATTTCTGGGCTTAAAACCACTTTCACCTTCAGGGTTAGCTCTAAAAACTGTTCTATACCTTTTTTAAGAGTACCTAGCCGTGGGCAGGTCGAGAACATGTGCACAACATCTGCCCTAAGTGCTTGGCCGCAGGGACAGCAAATACCCACAGTCCCCCCCCCCCCCATTTTGCTATTTTGCCTGGTGTGTAATACAAATCTAAAATCGTTTTAAAGTGTTGTGCCTGCAGTTTTGAAGAGCAGAGTATATTATGTCCCTTGTCTAAAGAATCAAGGATGCCGGATCCTTCTACCCCAAGCCTTTGATCCCATTTTTCAGCCTGCCTCTCCAAGTCATCTGGCTGCATGGCGATCAACTCACTATAGATTCTACTGATGGTGCATCCATCTTCATCCCTTAACCTATAGATCATGGCATTCTTGGCTAACCCATTTGGACCCCCTGTTTTCTTCCCCCAGTAGCTACGTATCTGTAAATATTTAAAAAAATCTTTCCTGTCTACACCATATCTATCCTGTAACTCTGAGAATGACCTGAATCCAGTTACATCGACTAAATCCCCAACCACGTCTACCCCCAAGTCTTTCCATCGTTTCATATTGCTATCATGAAAAACTATTGGTAATGATGGATTCATATGTAATGGAGTATAGTGATTTATTCTCCCTATCCCAGTCTTTCTTTTTATTATCTTCCACACCTGACGTGCAGCTAATAGAGTCTTAAATCTGACCTTCTTGTAATAACTTAAGTACAAGTTTTTAGCATCTTTCCCCACCAGTAAATCGTAGATATCTGGTACCCTCCCCTTGTTCCAAGGGTCAAAGGGGTTTCCCCACTAATGCACACATGTATTGCAGGGCAAGCTTATAGGTTTTATCCTGGGGTTTGCATCGATTCTGTGAATTAGGGGGTCAATATAGCAAGCAAACAGTAATGGGGAGCAGGGACACCCCTGCCTAGTTCCTCTTTTTATCTTGAATTCCTCCGTTTGCCCTCCAGCCAATACCAATCTAGCTGTGGGAGACGCATATAATACTCGTAGGGCTTTGATAAAATCCCTTCCTACCCCCAACCGCTCGAGGACCGCCCACAGAAAGTCCCAGGAGACCCTATCAAATGCTTTCTCTGCATCTAAGAGTATAAGTGCCATAGGGTCTCCTGAGACAGACGCCTGCGTCGAAGAGTGTAATAACTCTTCTAACATGGTCTGTGGTACCCC